>BJCO01362486.1:0-15318 GCA_018326465.1 Flaveria floridana
GGGATTTATGAGTGGGGGAGGGGGTTTCTTTTGTTATTTTTTTTTAAATTATTGTGTAATATTGTGTAGTATAATTTGTTGTGTAGTGTAGTAAATTGAAACTTCTAGTTTTTATGAAGTTTTTAAGTGTAACAACACATATGCATGTATGTGTGCCATAAATGTGTATGTATACACACACATTATTTGTTTTATTCAAAATTCTAATTTCTAGTATACATTTAATATTTTTCTAAAATCACTTAACAATCTCTAGACTAAAGCTAGTCATAGTAGAATCTTCTAAGCCAATTAAGCATATAAACAATTAGCACAGAAGAAAGATAAAAACAATAATGCGAGATTAATTGAAGTCAAAATAAATCCTTGGAGTCGGTTGTTACAAGTAGCCATTATGCAACAAATGTCTTGTAAAGAGAACAATAGATTGAGAGTACATAAGAAACGTTTGTATTGTTTGCTAACAATCTCTTCCATCCTCAACCCAATCTGAACCCTACAAACGTTAACAAAGTCAACCTCACACCAACCCCCACTACCCCTTCCTCTACTATCTTGTCTTTCTCATCCAAAGGTCACTCATTATCGTGATCATACTTGTCATTATAAACATTTTCATGATCATATTCTTTCACGCTTTCGATACTATTTTTTGCCAATAAGGTGGAATACTGTTCTTCTAAATTTGTCGCTTTACCTTACGTAAAACCTAGGTAATGGTGTTGGCTCACGCCCATGCTAGAAGTGCTGGTTGTAAGTAGATTCAAAGGATCAAGAAACAATCTCATGAATCCTAAGCATATATGAAGCCAAACTTATTGCTATGGGCTTTCATCCATCTAAAAGTATTGATTTTACTAAGATGTTTAACACGGTTGTTAGACCAACTATTATCAAGTTGGTATTGTTAGTTCTTGTTTATTATGGAACGAATATTGAAGAGGCCGGCGTCTACAATACCTTCATGGCAAGTCGAACTAACGAAGCATTATGCATTGCTTGTAATTATTATGTATGTGCATCACAAACTTTTAGGCTTGCGAATTAATATCCAATGTGAAGGATTGCAAACTCAACAAAGCCATTTCTATGCGACTTAGTGGGAAGAGATGATGCAACGATAAATGACTGAGTTCTTAAGCAAACGGTAGTCATGATGACAATCCTCTATTATAGTTTAGTTTATGTTTATTGTTTTTGTGTTTGAATGAATATAGAAATTTTCATGTTTACTAAATACTAACTTTAGTAAACTCACGTATTAGACGGGTTAAATTGAATAAATAATATATTAAATAAACTAAAATATTATTATTTATTAAACGATAAGATATGATTGAAATCTTACTATTATAAATAAAATAGAAACATTGCTTCAAAACAAACATTAAAAAAATCGTCATTTTAAAAAAAATCTTATATTATAACTTTTAATTTTAATTGGTTTTTGTTTATAAGAATTTTACTTTTTAAAAAACTAATTTTAAAATATCTTAAATTATTTTAAAAGTTGATGTTTTGGAAAAAAAATTATTTTATAAAAATTTATTTGTTTGAAATAACATAAATAAAAAAAGACTTATTTCTTAATTTATTAAAAAATATATTTACTCTTAAAAAATTATATATTTTTATTAGTAATTAATATGATTATTTAATAGGAGAGAAAAGACAGAAATTTGATAATAAGTAATATGGTGTTATCATATGTCCCCTTAGTCGCCCTTTTATTATACTAAAAGTAAGTTTTTATCAGAATTTTATCAAATTTTTATTGCTTTGTCAGATAAGTTAATATAGAAAAATAAAAACAACGCTCCAAAAATGTTGTAAAATTTTAAAAGAATACTAGTAAAAAAACGTTCCATAAAATATGAAAAATATTGAAAATAAAAATAAATAAATTATCGGGACATCAAAAATAGCAAAAATTTAAAAAGAATTGTAAGAAGATGGTTAAAACTCTATCAGAAAATCTAACTTTCGCTGTAACTTTGACGGAAGATTTGTCGGTAAGTACTTAAGCAACAACCTCTTCTATTGATTCTTCAATTGCAGGAACTTAATCTATGACTTTATATTTGAACTACTGAATATTAGGAAAAAGTTGATATTTAATGTGAGTATTACTCCTAATCTCCTTTGTGTTGATTTAAAGACGACTAGTATTAAGCTTTCGGCGTTGCGACGGGTACGTAAAACCGTACTAAGTAGCACCAATTTCATACCACTGTCAATGACCACCAACACCGAAAAAGCTAATAAGGTAGACGTAAAAACATAAAATATTAAAAACAATAACTAAGTTGATTATTGCCCGCACGTTTGGACGACGCCATTAAACGAGAAAAAAAATAGGTGTAACAATGATAAACCACACACACACATTACTGCGTTTGAACTCTTAAAATTTAGACTGAAATTAAAACAAAAAAATTGTAAAATATGAAATGTATAATGGAAAAAAAAGTAAAAGTTGAAAATTTTTAGAACTAAATTGTAAAATATATAAAAATATTGAGTTTAAAATACAAAATTAAAAGAATGAAGAAAAACAAAAGATATGTACAATCTCTAAAGGTCATGACAAAACAATCCATACAATGCTATGTTGGTAATTAGTATATAGTAAATTTACGATGCACACCATTTTGGTAAAGACAAGATCGACAATATTTTTAAAAAATCAATAGAAGCTGACAAAGTATAAAATACAAAGAATGATCAAATAAAAGAACCACCAACTTTAAGGAAAAAGAACCTACATCAAAATTATATTATCTCTGTTACTATATAATAGAGAACATTATTAGGGTAAAACTGGAATTTCATATTTTTTTCCGTAAGACGCGCCTGTTCACTTCTTTCCCCACCCGCAATTAACTCCGGCGACTTGTAACGGCTCACCGCCAATGATCCGACACGGAGCAAGTCAACCGGCTGGGCAAGCTAAGCGGCTGAGTAAAGCTTCCAATTCAATAATAGCAGCAACTAAAACGCGTGGGATGAAACCGATGTTTTTGTGTTCGTTTACAGATTCCCCCTTCCCCCAACACCTTTACTTATAGCGGAGATGAAAATTAGGTCGAACATCGTGCCATGGATCTCGATTTGATCAGGTTAGCACTTCTTCATTTCCAATCATCATGGTGTGACCGTTCTCACCTGTGTAATTCCCAATCAGGGGTACATAATCAAGTTGATTTCATACACCATCGACTTTCAATTTGGGTTGATTTCACACACCAGCAACCTTCAATCAGGGCCGAAGTTGCCACTGAATTTCTTCTTTCTCAGGTGCCACTTATGTGATGCTCTTCTGTATCATGTTTTGATGGGAATTAGGTTGTGTTTGGGATTGATTATTATGTCTTTATGCTTGTATGCTTCACTCTTATGATGTAGGAGCACATGTTTGGTCGCTTTCATCCATCGGTGGATTTCAATAAGTGATTTCTGCTCTCTCAGGTGCGACTAAGAGATGACACTGCTTTATGAATTTACATGAACTTTAGTTTCCTTTGGGTCGATTTGGTCTCATTTTGGTAGATTTCCTCCTAGCTAATTTGCTCTGCACCAACATATTAGTTTTGGTATGACTTTACATGACTTTACACTTATTGTTATTGTTGATTTAGGTGTTACTACTGTTTATTTTTACTTTGGTTGATTCTTGATTGTTTGTAATCTGTATTTTAGCATTATGTTGAACAAAATGGTGATTTCCTCTTAAAAGTTAAAACCTAATAAAGAACACTTTCAAACAATCTCAAAACAACCTTTTGATACATCAGGATTACCACCCAATAACCAAACAAGAAGTGTTAAGAAGTAGTGACAAACACGTGCTACTTTTACATGAATTACTTATTGGTGTTTCATTGCTCATTACATGGTTGTTGTGTGACCCAAGTCTTATATATGATAATAATGGGTCTTACATTGTTGTAGTAATATTGCTCTTCAAGGAGGAAGTTTGTTGATTGCTAAATAAATACATATGTAAGATTAACTTGATAACCTTAATTGTCTCAACAACTTGATAACGTAGGTAATAAGCTTGCTGCAATAAATATAAATGTATCCATGCTTTGATCTATTACTGTTTCATTACTCATTTATTTACGTTGTTGTACTAATATATGGTTGCATCTTCATTGATCTAATTTGTATATGTTTAGACTTTAGAGAAAAGATGGTAGCTGTTAGAATGGTCATAAACATATCTTTATCAGTCATCACTAAAAATTAGTTCAACGTGAAAAGCTTTTACCATAATAGATTGTTGATGATTTTAAGTAGTTATGCTTATAGGTTTACCTTGAGATTTTCTTTGGTTCCGAATAATTTATGTTTTATTATAAACTTTTAATTACGAAAGTGTTCATGTCTTTCTAGGTTGCTCAACTCAGAAACTTTGAGTCATAAGGTTAACATCAAACGAGAGGCTTCACAAACCATATTATATTTCTTTCTCTATTAGCTCAGTATTAGCCTAAATGCTTTATAAATATGTAATGGGACAACTTAGTTGATGATTAATGCAAAGTGAGTTACTGATTTTTCGTGCACTACCTAGAAACTCGAGTTGATCTTCCTTTTCTTACACAAGTTTGGACTACTTAAATATTATAATTTATTATTCTCTTTACTTCAGTCTTATGCTTTGTTTGCACTATGTTTTTTTAAGTGAACTTGATTAATTAAGAGCTTAAGAAATTTTATTGTTTTTAACTTTGTTAGGTTGATATGTGTTTATTACCTTTCAATTCAAACTTGAAATTCGAATGTGCAGCTTGTAGATGAGCTCATGAATAAATAAAAAATGGAATGGTAAACATTTTTACTTTTTTTCTTTTATTAGACTTGTTATAAATTATATGTTATTTATAATAAGAGATGTTATAAATTTGAATGCCAGACGTGTACAACAATGGGTCAAAACAGTATATATACTCCCATGTGTCCATTTACACATAACATGGTTGTGCAGTTGCTCTGCACCAAATTTGTGCTATCTAAACGGAATCAATGGTAAGTGTTTTGTCCTTTCGTATTGTTTTCGTGTTTGTACATATGTTAGTTTTGGTTCATAAAGGGTCGGTTTGCCATAAGTTATATCAACTCGCACTTGTTGAGCATGTTTAACAAAGGACAGTTCTAAATGCTAATGGTCAATCCTAGAGGCAACAGTTTGTAGCAAGAGAATAAGCCCGACAAATTGGGGATCTTTTTGCTATTAGCTTTTGTTTTAAGCTTCATTTAGGTATTTCTTTTTCTTTCGTACGCTGATATTAGTTTAGAAATTTTTTAAATTGTTAATGGATTTTTTTTGTTGTTCCCCTAATTATGAAGTCTTTATTATCTATTTGTTTTCATTCTTGAATGTTATTTTACATATTATTTAAACTCTAGGTTGATTTGAAGATGATCACCAGAATGATAATTTTATATTTTCTTAAAAACAATTTAGAATTTTGAGAAGATTATTAGAATAAACCTTTTTATCGAATGTGTGGTTCAAAATTGTTGCTTCTACTCATTTTTCGTTTCAGGATAGCATTATGAAGTGGTTCATTAGATTTAACGTATTTATGTTGTTTTCTTTTGTAAAATTGATGTCTAGATTAAGTTTTTAATCTGATTCGAGTTTATTAACTGTTGATCTGAATTATACTTTTAAATTCTCAATATTTCTTTGCAACTTTTGTGAAACCATCCTAGCTATACGAATAACAATCATGTGCATGTGATTGTGCAAATAGTTCATGTTGTACTAATTCTTTCATTTTTTATGTTTTCTAAAAACGATTACAGTCATGACATCTTATAAATAGGGTTTGAATGGCTACTTCAATATGAAGAGGGGCAAAAACTTCTAATCATACAGGTAAACCCCAAGTTATATGTAAGCATCTTAAATAAATACTGATAGTTGTTATTTGTTATTGACGGATATCCACTCTCTGGCTTAGAATTTTCATAAAATTACCCTTTTGCAGCTTTATTATTCCAAAAAGTTTTATTTTGGATGTGTACTAGAAATGTGAGTTAAAGTTCATAAGCTGATTGGACCATTTGTTTATTGTGTACTTGGTTAAAATATTTGAATTTTATGTTAGGTATGGATATGTTGTGGTGTTTGCTTTGCATGGCATAAGACACATTCATTAGGAAGATTTTATGCTCAAGGTGCTTGAATCTACTTTCTGTTGAATTAGATCTTAATTAATCAGCATCCTAGATTGACACTTCTAATGAAGATATATGTATTAGACTATATATTATAATCAAATCTAACAATAATATTCAATTAGTCTTTTACCATCTTACAATATGTTTTATATATTATTGACTTTGATATGTCAGCGCCCATGGGACTTGGAAATTGCCAAAAGCTTTATCATTCATTACGCTAATGGGTGTGATTACGACATGAATGTAATTTGCTTTCTCTTAGGCGTATGTTTGGATATAAAAGTCGAGGTGGCAATTTTGACCCGTTTTTATTGTTACTTCATCAATGTGATTGTCCTTTATCTTAAATAGATCAAAGTAATCTATATTCAATACATACAACCCTACGTTCATTTCGTTCAAAGATTTAGGTTACTATTTCAATAATATTGTTTGTAATCTTAACAATTTGGTGAAAATAATCAAATAGACAAAAAGAAGTTTTATAGGGTCAACGTGGCACAAAATGACACCAAAAATGATTGTTTCAATTCAGACTCATTTGGATCCATTGCTCGATTGGTCAACCCACAAACCATATTTCTTGGTTGCTTTTTTGAAATTCAGACATGGGTATTTCAAGGTTTCAATCTTTTATCTAGAACTGAAACTCAGAAGGATGAGAGTGATAGTGATGATTATGGGTTGTGTTGGAATGGATTGTTTGAGGATAACTAATCAGCCAACAAGTCCACCACCATGTTCAAAGTGTGATTCAGCATCTACATCAGATGATATTGATGCTAAATCAGCGTCATCAAAATTGTCACCATCATCATGTAAAATCAAACACAGTGATGGAATGTATTTGGCTTACATTTAGATTTTAATAGGGATACAAGGCATGTTGGTATCTTTTTGTTGGTTTAACCGATTAGATCATTCAGGTTTTAGTTATGACTTTGTAGCTATTTGACCCATATAGGATATATTTATTATTGTCTTTTGTATTAACTTATTCAACAATATATTTAAATGTTTAAAGTTTGATCCGATAATTAAATAATAAAAAAATTGTTAGTACCCATTCGGGTAGGGTCAAACTTATCAAAAGGTTATGTGTAGGTTGCGGAAAGATGATTACAATAATTATTAGGTTGTCAAAAGCAAAGAATAGCTATACAAGAGTTAATAAGAAATTGTACCCTTCTACTATAGAAAATTATGAAAAATGGTTCATTATTTGTTGATATTTTGAACTACATATGACTTTATTGGGTATTTTTTTAACTTGAGATTTTCATCCATGAAATTTTGATTGAGCTTGACTAAATTTTTAAAAACCGTGAAGAAGAAGTAAGAAAATTAACAAAATTACTATACAACATATAGATGAATAAAGTAACAGAAAACCAGTATTACATTTTAGTATGTTGCCACCGCCGCATCGCGCGGGTTTTCAACTAGTATAACTATAAAAGAAGACTCTTGCTTACGTATAAGTTTATGATTTTTAGTTTTGATCACAATGTTTCTTTCTTTACATGATGGGTCAAGAGTAGATTCTTTAAACATGGAACCTGTTTTATGTAGGGATTTTGTGTCTTCTTTTATATAGTGATTTTTTTAGTTTTGATCACAAAGTTTTTTTCTTTATATGATGGGTCAAGAGTAGATTTTTTGTACTTGGAACTTCATTTTATGTAGGGTTTTTGTGTCTTCTTTTATATAGCCCTACATTCCTACATGTAAGTTTAAGATTATTTAGTTATGACCACAAAAGTTTCTTGTTGTACATGTTGTCTTCTTTTTTTTTTTTTACATGTAAGGATTTTGTGTCTTCTTATATACAGTTTCATTCATATAGGTAAAATTTGCATAATGGTCATTTATTTTTGTTCATATCATTTTGTCATTACAACACTTGCCATTACCAATGAAAAAATTGCTTAAACAATGTCGCCAATGTTACATATAAGTACTCGTCACGAAGCGCGGGCGTAAATTACTAGTTGGTATAAGAGAAGAGTAACACCTTGAGACCATTTTGATCAAGCACACTTGATTGAATGATCATACTCATTTCCATTTTACTTTTTGCACGTCCACTCCGCGGTTCTAATGTCATTGTAGAAAGGAACAATACTCTTATACTTTTGGAACTTCGGCACCAATCACCTATAACTTGAGATATCTCATTTATCATTCAAATTATTATTATATTATTTGATAATTAGAGGAACCCAATAGTTGTGTTAATTTAGCTAACTAACTTGATTTTCTTATAATCCTAAACAAATTAACTCAGTTTTCATTGTGTAATTTCTTCCCTATGAAACTATGTAATAAAGGAAATGTTCAAAACTAAAAATTACAAAAATTAATCTCAATCATTTATTTCTTTGATCAATAATTGAAATCAATTTGTAAGAAAAAATTCGTTAGTGAAAATTTATTAGGATGATTGTGAGTGATTATTAGTGAAAATTTATGAGTGTTTTATCGTGATTCTTCTTCCTCTTATTTGGAGAAACACGGTACAATCATAATTTTTTTTAATATTTATGAAAGTGGTTGTGAGTGTAAGATATAAAAAAATAATGATAAATATATAAAAATTATTATTTTATTGATAAAGAGACAAAAAAAGTAGTGCTTTTAGAAATAGCCACTTTTGTTGAATTTTTACAAATTCTTTTAGTTTTTTTAAATATTCATAACTTTTATATACGACATTAGTTTTTTTACAAAATCTAACATAAAAATGAGCGTTTTTATCTTTAAAGCGAGTACACTTTTGTTATATAAAATTTTAATAAATTATTTTATATTTTTAAACTCATATTTCGTCATTGTATCTTTTGATGCAATTCATTGTGTATTTTTATTAATTATTGTGTTTTTATAAATACTATTGTGTTTATTAAATGATGAATTTAAAAAATTATAATGATGGAATAATCTTGTTCTGTATCTCTAATATTAAGACACAATAATAAATTAACAACTAATTAATCTAATATAATAAAAGCAACGATAAAATAATATAATATCTTATTGTGTTTTTTGATTGTTATTGTGTAATTTTAAACGATATAAGTTTTGAAAAATATAGTGATAAAATAAGATCATTATATACTTATAATTGCAAAATACAATTATACATAACAACAAATTTATATAATGTATAAAAAACAATACAAAGATAACACATTCTGTTATTTTCAACACTTTTGATAAATACATTAGTGAAAGTATATTATCGTATACTTATAAATGTAAAACACAATGATAGATGAACATGTTTATATTATCTATAAAAAACAATGACAATAATAACACAAAATAATATAAAACATAAAATAAAATGATGAATACATATAACAAATTATATAAGAAAAAGATGACGTAATGAACGTATATTATAAAATGAGCTGATTTATTCGACATAATTACCAAAATATCCTACTCTTTGAAGTAATAGAAGAATGTGTGTCAAGTCCGCAACTTTTCTTCGACTTTTTAGATTAGATTCCTTTTAACTATAATCTTACCCATAAAATAAAGAAGCCTCTTTACTCCATACTAGACAACTAAATTAAATACTTATTTTAATTAAATCTATTATATTTAGTAACTAAATTAATATTTGTCAAATTTTATATGCATATTTATAATTTATAATTTTATTTATTATCAATTAAATTGTTGAATTTTATACTTTTCAGTTATACATACTGTAATGATTTTTCAAACACAACGGATTCAATTAATTTAAAAGCCTTCAATCATATATTTATGAGATACTCGTTCAAATTCTATCCATTACCCCTACCTTGATTTTCTATCAATTTACATAACCAAAAATATTGTATTTGTTATGATTTGTTAAGTCACAACAGTTTTTATCAAATCATATCATATCATTGTAGGCTTGTAGTAAAAGTATTCAAATAATTTATTTATTTTACATTTTAATTATATTGTGTTAAATTCAGTTTTTAAAACTGCTTTAAAATATAATTAATTATTATAAACTGATCCGCCTACACCTACCCTCCCCAGACCCTGCTCTTGAGTGGGATATACTGGGTTTGTTTGTTTGTTTGTTTATTATAAACTGATCATTTTTTATTAAAAAGTTTATATCTAAGTATTTATCATGATTTATGACATTAGCTCACAATATATACTTTTGAATTGCTGGTATTTTTTTTAAATTTATTCAATTCAATACTTGTGGCATCAAGAGGCTACACTGTCTTCCTCTTCATTTATAATCTTGTTATGACATTGCATGTGGTTTTGTAACAAAGACACATTCATAGTGGATCATTTACAATCACACAAATGCTTTTCTTTCCATCCCATGGTTGTGAATCAACTGGCCAACAAATCACATGCTTTTGCTCCATATGCCCCTCACAAAGTAAACATTAATTAAAGGCCTACTAAAATGCATATATATACACAACATCTCCAATCAAGCATAACACATCACATCCATCAGTTTTCTTTGATCTCCAACAAATCCACTCTACTTATATCTCTCTTCGAATAAAGAGAAGTGCGTACAAGATGATCGGCACTAAGACATTCATCAAGATTGCAAGAAAATCCCAAGAAATGGCACCCACAAGGCAGAAAACTAACGCAACATCAGAAGTGTTAAGAAATTATAACACACCTTTAACAACTAAAGTTGAAAAAGGCCATTTTGTAGTGTATACGCTCGACGGACACCGCTTTGTCTTTCCTTTAGGACACCTCAAGACTTACATATTTAGAGAGCTTTTAACCATGTCAGAAGAAGAGTTTGGACTACCAAGTAGTGGACCAATAACATTCCCTTGTGATGCATCATTCATGAAGGATACAGCTAACTTAATCCATCAACATGCAACACTAGCCAAGGAGAAAGCTTTGCTGCAGTCACTGGCGTTTAAAAGTAGACATCCATCGTGTTTTCGTTGCGAGAGAAGCACGCCACAACTAGTTGCCCGTGCTTGTTAAAGCAACATAGAAGTTGTACGTTATGTAGTTAAAAGTATATATCTTAGTTTATTCTTTTTAAGGCACTATTTTGTTTATATAATGATGAAACTCGAGTTTTTAATTTTATAGTGAAATGTGGAATCAACTCACTTCAAACGCTAAAGAACAATACCTCAAAGAATCGAATATAAGAAATGGATCATTAACTTTTACGACTTTATTGATTGGGTAAGGTTATTTGTAAAACTGTATTTTTGCTACAAAGTGTGTAAACACATAATTAGTCTAAAAAAATCAAAAAAAAATTGATATCTCACAATATAAATCAAATTTCAAAAAAATATTTCGGAATTTATGTTTCTCTCGTCGTCTTCTTCCAGAAAAAATAAGAAAAAAATATAAAAAATTTCATTATGTCGTTTTATGACACAATAACGTCATTGTGTCTTTCATAATAACACAATGACGTCATTGCATTGTGTCATTATGAAAGACACAATGCAATGACACAATGACACAATGATGTCATTGTGTCTTTCATAATGACATAATAACGTTATTGTGTGTTTCATAAATGATACAATAAAAAACGTTAATTTTTTTAATTTTTATTTAGTTTTCATTTATTTTATTCTTAGAGAAGCAAAAGCTCGGAATTATTTTTTTGAAATTTGATTTAGATTGTGAGATATAATTTTTTTGTGATTTTTTTGACTTATTGTGTATTCTCACACTTTATAGTAAAAATATACTTTGCATTTGAAACTATTTCTTATTGATTATCTTGAATGATTACAAAGTAAATGAGAAAGAGAAAATAGAACGAAAAACTTTCTTCAAAACGATTAACTTCAACATTGACTCTAACAAATTTTCTAACAAAACTCTTTATTCACCATCCGGAGTAACTATGCTGATTAGTAGAAACTTACACCTTCGGTGGTAATCAGTGATGGAGCTTGAATCATACTATACAGGGGGCGGGGGCTTGAGTTATATATTTTAGGATGAACGAACTCTATATATATTATCAAGTTTGCACTATTTGGCCGAAAATTAACACTAATAACGAAAAAAGAACGGGCGGAGGCCCCTCCTGGCCCATACAAAGCTTCGCCCATGATGGTAACTTTACTCGTCAACACAAATATTTACCGGTTCATATACATTTAACTATGATCCATTGATATATCAGAAGAAAGGTAATGCCCAATAGTCTTTTATAATTGTTGATAGGTAATAATGATAGCAACAGATGGAAAGCGAAACAAAAGAACTCAGAACCAAGAAATATAAATCGAGCCAAGAGCTTTCGATGTTCTCGATTCAGTAAGAGTCGGATGGCTTCAGTTACAAAGGAAAAGGAACAAATTAAGAATCTTACCCATGACATCAAAGGGTGCAAGAGATCAACAGAACAAGGATAAGCCCCGAATCAAAATTTCTAAATGTGAAGAATGTGATCATTATACATCAGAGTGCCCTCCTTAAAAAACAAAGAAGCCGAATCAAACTTGACTCAAACAGTGGATGATGAGCCAGCTTGATTTGAGACGCATGGTATCTTGACAACAACACTTTTAACCATATGATTAGAGATCAATCAGCATTTTATGTGGTCGAAAAGAATGTAGGTGGCAACATCAAACTTGGAGATGGGCTTACTGTTGTAATCAACGGAAGAGGTTCTATGGTGCTTAACTACGTACAAGAATGGGGGGCAAAGGGTACTGTTTAATGTATATTATATTCCCTTACTAAAGAATAACATTCTCAGTTAGGACAAGCAACTAAGGGTGATCGATAAGTGAAGATGAAAGGGGATGATTTGTGGCTATATAAAAAAGATGGAAGATTGCTAATAAAGGTTCAAAGGTCTAGAAATAGACTCTACAAGGTACCACTAAACATTAGAAGTCCAATCTATCTTCACAGCAATACAGAAGAACCATGGAGATAACATAGAAGACTATGTCACATGAAGTTTGATGCTTTAAAGGAAGTGACAACAAAGGGTTTGGCCAGAAGAGTACCAATTATCAATAGACCATTACATGTTTGTGCAGCATGCCTAGTTGGTCAGCATTCGACCTCACCATTCCCATCACAAACATCTTATAGATCAATAAAGTTCCTAAAATTACTAAAAAATTCAAAATATGAATATGAAATTTTCCTTAAAATCTATAGGGTAAAGTTATTATATAAAGTGTATTTTTGCTACAAAGTGTGAGAAAACATAATAAGACTAAAAAATCATTAAAAAAAATTATATCACACAATTTAAATCGAATTTGAAAAAAAGTACTTCAGAGTCCTCTTTCAGAAAAAATAAAAAAAATATCATTGTGTATTTTTATGACACAACGATGTCATTGGGTGTCTTTCATAATGACAAAATGACGTCATTGTGTCTTTCATAAATTACACAATAAAAAACGTTAATTTTTTTGTTTTTTATTTTTCATTTATTTTTTTCCTTAGTGAGGACGGGTAGGGGAACAAAAACTCCAAATTACTTTTTTGAAATTCGATTTAAAGCGATATATATTTTTTGTGACTTTTTTTGACTCATTGTGTTTTCTCACACTTTGTAGCAAAAATAAACTTTGTATTTGAATCCTTTTCAAATCTACAAGGTCACATAAAGGAGGGGAATTCACCTTATTAGAATCTACTAACTTATGTGAGAAATGGATATGTCATGAAATTTGTGAGCAGAGGATATTAAACAAAATTTGTGTAAATAGAGTTCCTACTAAAGCGAACCGTGGATAAGCTGCAAACTCAAAGAGGGTAAAGAGGAATAACTATCAATTTTATTTAAATGTCAACTCCTTAAAATATATGCATATCGTAAATGATAAAGAATATAAAGCAAACCGTGGATAAGCTGCAAACTCAAAGAGAGTAAAGAGGAATAACTATCGATTTTATTTATATGTCAGCTCCTTAAAATATATACATATCCTAAATGATCGAGAATATAAAGCAAACCTAAAAGGGGAACATAATCTAAAGAGTTAATTACACAACTGGTCCCTGTGGATTACTTGTGGTATATTCATATTGCAGACTTAACTTTTGAGAAATTACATCATTAGTCCCATCTGTTTACCGAACCGTAATTAATTGGTCCCTCGAGTGGATGACCGTTAGCGTTTTCCGTTAAATTTTTTGAAATGACCATTATACCCATGTTGTTGTCCGTTGTTGTTGTTGTTGTTTATATTATTATTATTATTATTATTATTATTATTATTATTATTATTATTATTATTATTATTATTATTATTATTATTATTATTACTATTATTATTATAATTATTATTATTATTATTATTACTATTATTCCTATTATTACTATTATTATTACTATTTTTACTATTATTTCTATTACTATTACTATTATTATTATTACTACTACTAGTACTATCACTATTATTACTATTATTATTGTTACTGTTACTGTTACTGTTACTGTTACTGTAACTATTACTGTTACTATACTGTTACTGTTACTGTTACTGTTACCATTACCGTTATCGTTACCGTTACCGTTACAGTTACGTTACTGTTAATGAAACTGTTACTGTTACTGTTACTGTTACTGTTACCGTTACCATTGCTGTTAATGTTAATGTTACTGTTACTGTTACTGTTACTGTTACTGTTACTGTTACTGTGACTGTGACTGTGACTGTGACTGTGACAGTGACTGTGACAGTGATAGTGACTGTGACTGTGACTGTGATTGTGACTGTGACTGCTATGATTGTGACTGTCACTGTCACTGTCACTATCAGTGTTACTGTCACTGTCACTGTCAGTGTCACTGTGACTGTCAGTTTCACTGTCAGTGTTAGTGTCACTGTCAGTGTCACAGTCAATGTCACAGTCAGTGTCACTGTCACTGTCAGTGTCACTGTCAGTGTCACTATCACTGTCACTCTCACTGTCACTGATAGTGTCACGGTTACTGTTACTATTACTGTTACTGTTACTGTTACTGTTACTGTTACTGTTACTGTTACTGTTACTGTTACTGTTACTGTTACTGTTACTGTTACTGTTACTGTTACTGTTACTGTTACTGTTACTGTTACTGTTACTGTTACTGTTACTGTTACTGTTACTGTTACTGTT
>BJCO01362487.1:0-28451 GCA_018326465.1 Flaveria floridana
AGGGGGTCGTGGTTCTGGTGATGGGGGTCACGGTGGTGGTGGTGATGGGGGGCTGTGGTGGTTGTGGTGATGGGGGGTTGCGGTTGTGGTGGTGATGGGGGGCTGCGGTGGTGGTGTTGATGGGGGTTTGCGATGGTGGTGTTGATGGGGGGTCGCGGTGGTACTGAAAGGAGGTCACAGTGGTGGTGATGGGAGGCTACGGTGAGTCGGTGATCGTGTTGAGGTTATGGATATGGTGATGAGGTTGTGACGGTGGTGATGGGTATGTTGGTATTGAAGAAGAAGATGATGAATGGGTCCCATAATTTTATTTATTTATTTATTTATTTTAGGGGTAGTTTAGTCTTTTTAACAATAACTTTAACAAAATAACTAACAGTGTTAGTTATTTTGACTCAAATTGAAATAAAAATAAAACGATAGACACTCAAATGAAGATAACATAAAACGTCAGGGCGTAGATGACAATTTTGAAATTATAGGGATGCAAACAGTTAAAATGAAAAAACCTCAGGGATGCAAATAGTAATTTACTCTTCTTTTTTTCTTTCCTTTTATTTGAAAAAAGTTTCCTGGTGTTACACTGATGATGGACCTCGGGCTCTTCAGGTGCCGTTTTAGCAGCTCTAGCCCTATTCCTCGTGACACGCGGTCCAGTACCGCGTCCACCACGTACTCCACCTTGTGAGGCCTTTGATGACCTACCACCGGCCATCTCTAGTCACTATAAGATTTAAACACCAATACTGTCATTCAAGGTGATAGCTCAGTTTTTGTTAAGCATAGTAAGTTCCTAATTATAGTGGCCAGTTGTGATTAGCCACTTACTTTACTCTTCACCCCCCGAGCATTTCCTATCCTAACTACATTAGTATTCAAATTTACTAAAAGCACATAAATCAAATAGCACATGCACATAATACTGCTTAACATTAAGAAAAGAAATACCTGATGGTACGTAGCTACTCGGGCTGGCATCCCTCCATTCGGTCCTCTCCTCAGTTTAAGATTAGGTTTTTCAAAATATTTACCCATTTCTCTTAAACTTTGGCTCTGATACCAACATGTAAGGCCCTGTTCCTGGAGACCTCATAGTTGGACTATCATTGCATTATTGTATAAAAAAATACACAGTTCATAAAATGTCGCAGCGGAATTAAGTTAACAAAAACCATTCATGCATATAATTAATGTTGCAAACTAATACATCGTTGTAAGTTAGGGTTACAAAATAATCAATTTGTGGCATTACAATACAACAAAATCATTAAGCATGAATGGATGCCAGTCTAGCCCCGACGAGTAGCTTCCCCCACGTGCCATCCTCAGCAATAGTTACCTGCCAACTGAAAATGCATAAAAGTTAGCCTTACTGACTGAGTTCTAGTTGTAAAAGTATTAAAATACCTTGTACGATTTATATACGAAAATATCCTCTTTGAATAAAATATATTACTTTTGTACGTGAGCACACATCATACGTACATCTAGATAATATTCAATATTATCATCATTATCTTTCTCATTCTTTCTTCCATTATTATCTTTCACTTTCCTTTCGGACCAATGTGCAATACACCGAACATTATACATGAAGCTGATACTAGACCGAAGTCTAAAAAATAGACACCTAACATTGTGCATGAAGCATGACCGAGTAACTAGGGTATGCTACAAGGGTCATGTCAATCTTAAAGATTGACCCTGCGTGCATCCTTTCGATTAGCTAAACCGCACACAGTTGAGCTAACAACAACATGGTCATGCACCTCCATTCAATTTGCTTGCAAGACTTTCATTCATTCATTATGTTCGACTTTTTATTAACATTAATCTTTCAAGTGATTAATAATAATACTTTACGTGTACGAGCATAAACACACCAGTAAAGTCACATAATAATATAATATGGAACAGATGAACAGCCCAAAAACATGCATAAAATAAATAAATATAAACACCAAGTTAAACCAGGGTCAAACCTTAAAATTCTACATTTCCCAAAATTTCAGAAAATTTTCTAAGTGTTCTAGGTGCATGAGCGCAATATAGGCACATGAGTTCTGCTTGGGCGCACTAACACTATGTGGGCGTATGAGTCAACACTTAGGCGTCTGGGCACTAATTTTGGGCGCATGAGGTATTGTTCAGGTGCATGACTGACACTTGGGAGCCTGAGCAAAATGCTTGGGCACACGGGGTCCTGTTTGGGGGCATGAGACTATTGGGGCGCATGAACTACACTTTGGCTTTTCTAAGTCAACTTTTTAGGCGCATGGGCCCTGTTTGGGCACATGGCCAATGGTTATAAATATTTAAGTAGTGTTTTCAATCCCAATCTGCATATCAACTTATTTTAAGCTTATTCCTATCATACTAAGCATCAACAACCTATAAACAATCATAAAACACAAACATATACAGACATATACATACGGCTAATATAAAATAGTTGTAAAACCTTTTACACATGAATTTTCTACCCCAAGAATGTTTAAAACATATAAAAGCTGGGGTTTAGAACTCACCAATTGCAACCAACAAGTAAAACTCCTCCAAACTTGTGTGCATGAGAGTTCAAACACCTAAAACCACTACAAATAAATAGACAAACATATAAAACACATAAAAATCGGTTTCATGGTCAAATACATAACAAAACCGAGTCAATTATACAAAGAAACACATACCAAAAGCAAGCACAACTTCTTCTTCCATTAGCAACCAAGAGAAAAGGTTTCTTCTTTTTTTCTTTCTTCTTTCTGTCGAGCAGCAGAGTGATAGTATGTAATGGGCGGCTATGCTCTCAAATATGTTAAAATATTTGAGTTTTGTACTTTATACACTTTGGCTCCCTCCACTTTTATTCTTTTTCCCTTCTTGCAAGATATTCTTATTTTGTTTTCTTATTGCTTTTCTTTTCTTTTAATTTGACAAAAATTTCAAGTGTTACATATGGACTCTAGTACCATGAGTTCTAGTTTATGTCCAACTCATCCCTGTGAAGAATAGAAAGCTTATTAGCTATGTACCACTGCTACGTAGCCTGAACCATTCAGTTCCAGGAGCAAGTCTCACCCTAAGAAGCATGCTGCATCATCAGAGAAGATGAAGATGGAAATGAAAAGTGTTCAAGCTAAACCTTCTACTCAAAAGAAGATTTTTAGAAGGAAGCCAGTTGATTGCCTCATGTATGGTAGTACCTCTCATCTTGTCAAGGATTGCATCTACGATCCCAAAATCCACATGACCAAGTGAAAACTTTCCTTTGAAAGAAAATTTGCTCTCGAAAGAAAGGAATGCTTCCGAAGTACTGAAGCTTGCTGCAGTGAAAGAAAGTTCTTCTGAAGGTTTAGTCTCGAAAACATTCAAAGTTGTCAAAACTTCCGAAATGTTGAAGGTCAAGTCTAATATTCCAAAGATGGTGCGGAAGATGAAGGAAGACCATGTGACTGAATGTTCTTCATCAATAACAATAGATAATCCTCAAATCCTACATATAGGATCAATCACTATTATATTATCATCAGTTCACTTTGACAAGCCCAAGATCAACAAGGCTTGAGTTTCCACATGTAACTAACCAGGCAATGTATGGATCATAGATAGTGGCTGCTCTAGGCACATGACAGGCAATGGCTCTTTACGTCGAAACTTTGAGAAAATGGATAGAGGGCCAGTTGCTTTTGGAGGAGATGTAGGTGGTTACATTACTGGAAGGGGTAGGGTGATAAATGGTAAGCTTGGCTAGAATCTACTGAGTGTATCCTAATTTTGTGATCAGAGATAGAGCATGCTCTTTACTGAGCTTGATTATATTATTCTCAATCCTGGGGTCGTCATTCCTCAAGAGTATATCCTTCTCAGAGCCCCATGAAAAGGGAACATGTACAAGATGGATATACAGGAAACATCCCCTTTAGGAGAAGTTTCTTGTTTTCTATCTGATGAGTCTTTCTTTTGGCATAAAAGAATGTGCCATGTAAACTTTAAAACATGAAAAAATTAACTAAGAGTGATTTGGTAACTTGAATGACAAAGAAAGAGTTTACAATTTAAGATCACTATGTTACATGCTTGAAAGGAAAGCAACACAAAGTGTCTCACAAGCCAAAGGAAAGGAACTCCATCACTACACCACTTATTACACATGGATCTCTTTGGCCCTATCAGTGTAATGAGTCTAGGAAGGAACCCATATTATTTGGTAATCACAGATGATTTCATAAGATTCAGTTGTGTCTTTTTCCTTAGAACTAAGGATGAGACTCCTGAGATCTTAAAGAACTTTATTCTGAAAATTAAGAATCAATGTGAACATAAGGTCAAAACCACAACATGTGATCAATGAACTGAATTCAAGAACCAAATTCTTGACACATTTTGTGATAAGAAAGGTATTACAAGACAATATAGTGCTCCCAGGGCTCCATAGCAAAATAGTGGTATTGAGAGAGAAACAGGAAACTTATTGAAGCTACAAGAACCATATTGTCTAACTCTAAACTACCTATCACCTTTTGGGCAAAGACAGTCAATACTGGCTACTATGTGCAGAACAAAGTTTTAGTAATCAAGACTCATGGTAAGACTCCTTATAAGCTGTGAAACAAAAGGAGACCTTTCATTGGTTTTCTCAGATCATTTGGATGTCCTTGCACCATCTTTAATATCAAAGATCAAGTATTCAAGTTTATTGAGATATCAGATGATGGACACTTTATTGGATACTCTTCTCAAGATAAAGCTTATAGAGTGTACAATCTCAGAACTAGAGTAGTTGAAAAGCCAACCAATATTACCTTTAATGAGCACACTCCTAATGTGAAAGGTTCTAGTCCTGATTGGTTGTTTGATCCTGATTTAGTTACCAACTGTTTTAACAAATATTATGAGAATGTTTCAGGATCTATAGGTAACATATCAACATGAGATCTTGACTCAATATGTGAGCTGAGAAGACCAAGCAAGAAAACTACTTCAGCTCCAATGGTAGCTAACCCTACAGATAAAGTTCCTATCAGCACTAGCATGACAAATTCAGCTGATACATCTGAGGTGCCTACAAATTCCAGCTCAGAGGCATAGAACTCAATAAAGGAGCTTCAAATGTTCGAGAAAATAGTGGCTATGACAGTGATCAAGAATTTCTTGATGCTGATAACCACTCCATGGAAGAAAACATCAATGATGTTACACAGTCATTGGATCAAGCCTCTCTTGATAAGTGTGTTGATGTGGTGGGTGACACTCTATTGTCGTATCTAAATTTCAAAAATTTAGATCTATCCAATAAACTTGCTATGATTCCTCATCTCAGTAATCACAAGTCACACCCCACCTAAACATCATTGAAGATGTTGACACAGGGGTGAGAACAAGAAAACAAACCCATGACAAAAATGTTTGTGTATACTATTGTTTCTTGTCCTAGATAGAGCCTAAGAAAGTTGATAAAGCTTTGAAGGATGGTAGTTAGATTGAAGAAATGTAGGAGGAGCTACTTCAATTCAAAAGACAAAAGGTTTGGAACTTATGTCCTCTTCCATAAGGGAAGACCACCATAGATACTAAATGAGTGTTTAGGAATAAGAAAGATGATAAAGGACTTGTGATCAAGAACAAGTCCAGACTAGTTGTTTAAGGATACACACAAGAAGAGGAGATTGACTACACAGATGCTTTTGCTCTAGTGGAAAGACTTGAATCTATTAGGATATCCCTTGCTTTTACTGCATCCAAGGATTTTAAGGTCTACCAACTTGATGTCAAGTATGCTTTTCTATATGGGGTGATTGATGAGGAGGTGTATGTCAAACAACTACCTGGCTTTACAGACCTAGATCACCCTGATTATGTCTACAAGCTTGATAAAGTTCTTTTTGGGATGCACAAAGCTTCAAATAAGTGGTATGAGATACTCTTTCAGTATCTCCGTCAGCATCGCTGCAAGAGAGGTATTATAGATGCAACACTCTTCATCAAAGGAATAGGGAATGATTTGATGCTGGTTTAAGTTTATGTAGATGACATTATCTTTGGGTCACCTAATACAAACCTCTACAAAGACTTTGAAAAGTTGATGAAGAATAGATTTGAAATGAGTGCCATGGGAGAACTCAAATTCTTTCTTAGAATTCAATGAAGCATGTTGACAATGGCATCTTCATAAGTCATACTTACAAAATTCAACATGACTGAATGCAAGGTAGCAAAGACACCTATAACAAGAAACCTCTCCCTTGGACCTAATCTTAAGGGGGAGTGTGTAGATGAACATCTCTACAGAGCTATGATTGGGTCTTTATATACCTCAAAGCCAGCAGGTCTGATATCATGTTTGCTACATGCATTTATGCAAGATATCAATCCAACCCTAAGATGTCACACCTAATTGCTGTCAAGAGGATTATTAGATATCTCAAAGGTGCTCCTAAACTAGGCCTTTGGTATCTAAAGAATTCTGACTTTATTCTGTATGCTTATATAGATAATGACTTGCAATGCCTGGAAATTTTGTCAGTTAAAAAGAAAAGAAGTATAAGAGGAGGGGTGTAAAGTGTAAATAGGACAAAATAATATTATTAGTTTGTTTAAAGTAGGCATGGCCGCCCACAACTTCTGCATTTCAATTGCTCAACACTTTTAGAGAGAGAAAACAGAAGATCTTCGGTTTTAGAGAGAGAGCAACTAAATTTAGTTAAGATAAATAAATTTAGTATAATTGGTTCGGTTTTTATGGATTTTTGACCATGAAACCGGTTTCTACGTGTTCTTATATGTTTATATGTGCTCGGGTATGTGTTTTTGGACATGTCTAGCTGTTAGAAACTTCTAAAAAGTTCAAGTCAAAGGAGTTAAGCTTGGAAGCAGCTTAGGTGAGTTTGTAGACCAAATATTTTAGTTGTTTTTTAAAGATTTTACGGCTGAAAATGCATGTAAAATATTTTTAAAACTTTTGTATGTGTGACCGTATGTATATATGCTTGTATGTTGATGTTTTATTGTTGTGCATACAAAGTTAAGGCTTAGAATAATATTGACAAGCTTAGAACATGTTAAGATTATGTTTGGGACTGAAAAGTATGTTAGAAAGATGTAAGTTGATGGTCATGCGCCCATAAAGGGCCTATGCGCCTGGAAATATGTCTTAGAACATCTAAGTATATGATGATGCGCCTAAACAGTAGTCCATGTGCCTAGAAATGCCTTAGAAATTTCTAAGTGAACCTGATGTGCCTGAACAGTAGTTCATGTGCCTAAGTCTTTGAAGAAATGCCTAAGTATAGCGCCAAAATAGTGCCCATGCACCCAAGAGGCTCATATGCCTAAGTGTTGTAACATTTAAGTATAGGCTCATGCGTGTGCATAGTGGAGAAACGCCAAAACAGTCCTCATGCGCCCAAATAGTGCCCATGTGCCCAAACACTTAGAAAAGTTTCTGAATTTTTGGGAGAACCATAATTTTAGGGTTTAACCCTAGTTTGACCTATGGACTGTTTTGGCCTATTTTAAGCATGAGTATATGATGGTCTATGCATAGAATATGTATGATCACATGATGAATGTATGATATGCATATGTGTATGATGTGTTATCTTTTAATGATTTTCAAAACGTATATATTATATTATAATATACGTTAAGTATTATGTCGTGACTTTACATAGTATGATGAATGAATGAACGTAAAGTATAATGTGACGAAGTGAAAGATAACAAAGATGAAAAGTAAAACTTAATAAAAGAAAGAAAAGGCTTGTAAGTAGAATATAAGGAGGATCACAACTCATGAGAGTTGTCAGCTTAATTGCGTGTATTATAGCGTACAATTTTGGCTAACCCATGAGGGTTCACATACAGGAAAATCAGTCTTGGTGACTGATCCATAGTATGAAATAGAATCCTTGTCATTCAACCCTGGAATTTATGAGACTTTGTGCCCGGGATGGTGGCTTCGGGCCACGGGCTTTGTGCCAAATATTAATGAGGCTTTGTGCCTGGAATGGTGGCTTCGGGCCACGGGCTTTATGCCAAAGAGTGATGAGGCTTTGTGCCCAGAATGGTGGCTTCGGGCCATGATGGGGAAAAAGCTTGACAGGATCTAGAATCAGTACGAAACGAGCAAAGTGAAAAAATACGAAACGAACGTTAACGAAAGATAGTGATAAAGTACGAAACGAACGAAGTGATAAAGTACGAAATGAACGAAGTGATAAAGTACAAAACGAATGAAGTGATAAAGTATGAAACAAACGATAACGAAAGATAATGATACAATATGAAATGAACGAATAAGTGAGATAAAGAATAAAGAACAAGGTTGTGCCTTGTTGTATGTACGATGAATGCTTACGTACGAAAGTAAAGAAAGTATTTTCTTATATGAACCGTGTAAAGTATTTTAATACTTTAAAACTAGAACTCACTCGGCAACGCTGACTTTTATGCATTTTCAGTTGGCAGGTAATGTTGCTGAGGATGGCACGCAGGAAGGCTACTCGATAGGGCAAGACTAGCATCCATTCATGCATGTTATTACTGTTGTTTTGCAATACAATTAACAAAATGTTTTTGCTTTTGTAACTTAACAATGCTGTATTGCATAACAACAGTAATTTAATAATGAAATGAATGGGCTTTTGTTAATGAAATTTTGCTACAATATTTTATGAAATGTATAATATTATGCATGTTTAGTGCTATGAATGACTGACTGTGAGGTGCCCGGGAACGGGGCCTTACAAGTTGGTATCAGAGCTAAAGTTTAAGTGAATTTGGTGAAATATTTTCAAAAACCTAATCTTAAACTAAGAATGGGACTAAAGTAAAGGGATGCTAGCCTGAGTAGCTCTGTCCCATCAAATAATTCTTTCTAGAAGTTAATTGGAGTTATGTCTGTGTGCCATTTGACTATGTGCTCTTAGTAGATATAGAAACTGATGTAGTAAAGATGAGAAATGCTTGGGGTGTGAAGAGTAAAGTAATTGGTTAATCACAACTGGCTACTGTAACTAGGGACTTACTATACTTAACATAAACTGATCTATTCCTTGAATGACCGTGTTAGTGTTTGAATCTTATAGTGATTACAGAATGGATGGAGGTAGATCATCTAAGGCCTCTAGGGGTGGAGTACAGGGAGGACGTGGTGTTGTACCGCGTGTTACTAGGAATAAGGCTAAGACTACAGAGAGGGCCCGTGAAGCGCCCGAGATGCATCACAAGAAAGGAGGCGATGAGAGTGCGAACGTAAGGGCCTCGGTAAAAGAGGCAGTAGTAGAGGAGGTGCATCAAGTCATGCAGAGGATTCTGCCATCTGTAGTGACTGAAGTGATCAAAGCTGTAAAGGAGGATGAGAAGAAATAGAGTAGAAGGACTACCGGAAAGGAGGAAAGGGAGAGATTGGAGACCGAGATGATTGTCTTAAGTGAGGAGGAAGAGGAGGAAGCGGTGCAGGTAACTGCACGAGGATGTAATCATGGGGCATTTCTAAGATGCAAGCCCCCAATATTTGATGGAAATGGCAATGCTGCTGCTGCTCACCACTAGTTGAGAGAGATGGAGGCAGTACTAGAGAGTAGTGAGTACAGGGAGGATCAGAAGGTGAAGTTTGCTACTCACTCTTTTGTTGACTTGGCTCTATGTTGGTGGGACAATATTTCCAAGCCAAGGGTAGCAGGGCCGTTGGCAGGATGAGATGGGGAGAGCTAAAGAAGCTGGTGATTGAGGAGTTTTGTCCTCACCGGAACAAGATAGAGAGCGAGTTCTAATAGCTGGAGGCAAGCACCATGACCCACCAGTAATACTCCACCATGTGTAATGAGATGGCAAGGTTGGTGCCAGATCAGGTGCCCCTGGTGTTAAGAAAGATCAAGAAGTATATTCAAGGATTGCTAGCTGACATCCGTAGCCATTTGATCGCTGCCAAACCGGGTACCTTTCGATCGGTGGTAGACCTGGCGGGTAGGTTGTATGATGAGAGAGAAGTGGCAGTAGTCGAGGTGAAGAAGACGGGTGCTGGTGATAAAAGCTAGGGTAGGAAACGATTTGGACGTAGTGGATTCACTCCAAACAATAAAAGGATGAAGGTGGATGACTGAAGGTTGGTGCCATCTAGTTCGGGGATAAAGAAGTGTAGTAAATGTGGGAGAGAGCACTCCGGTCACTATAAATGGAGATTAAGTATGTGCTTCAAGTGTGGAAAGCCCGGTCATGTGGCGAAGATGTGTGGGGCTATATGATGTTACAACTATAGCGAGGAGGGCCATGTGAGCAGGGACTACAGAAGCCACGGGCCAAGGTTTCAGGGACGAAGAAGAAACTGGAGGAAGAAGGATAGAGGACAAGCGCTAGAGCCTTCATGATGACACGGGAGGAGGCTAGAGTGGATCCCAAGTGTCAGGTATGTTTCTAGTAAACCAAACTTGTGCCTCTGTGCTATTTGATTTGGGTGCTAGTAGAAGTTTTATTTCTACTGCCTTCTGTGATAAACTGTCTGTTAATAGTAGAAGCATCGATGAACCTTTTGACGTAGAAACTGCTATTGGTAAGTCCACTAGATTTACTAATATGATAGACGACTGTGCCATTGAAAAGGAAGGTAATAGGTTTTCTGCTAAATTACATGTAATGCCCCTAGGCGGATTTGATGTAGTACTAGGGATGGATTGGTTAGTATCCTATGAGGCAAACATCGTGTACCACAAGAAGATGATTCGATTAGTTGAGCCCGATGGAAGTTCAACGATGATTTACAGTGATGGCGTTACCATGGTTCCGAAGGTGATTTCGATGGCGGTGGCAGGGAAGTACATGAGACGAGGATGCAGTGCCTACCAAGCCTACGTGAAAGATGTGGATGCGTCGGCACCACAATTGTCCGATGTGACAGTGGTACCACAATTGTCCGGACATGTTCCTAGAAGACTTGCCAGGTGTGCCACCGGAATGTGAGATTGAGTTTCAGATTGATCTGATACTCGGTGGTCAACTCGTTACCAGGGCACCCTATCGTTTAGCTCCTACCGAGATGAAAGAGCTAATGGCCCAACTGCAGGAGGTGATGGATAAACGGTTTATCCGACCGAGCATCTCTATGTGGGGTGCTCTGGTATTTTTTGTGAAGAAGAAAGACGGTAGTATGTGGATGTGCATCGACTACCGAGAGTTGAATAAGTTGACGGCAAAGAATCGGTACCCATTACCGAGGATTGATGACTTGTTTGACAAGCTCCAAGTTGCCAGTTGGTTCTCGAGGATAGATCTTTGATCTAGTTACCATCGGTTGAAGGTGAAGGAGCGGGACATTCCTAAGACAGCTTTTCGCACACGTTCTGGACACTACGATTTTCTCGTCATGTCTTTCGGCTTGACTAACGCGCCAGCTGCTTTTATGGATTTAATGAACCGGGTGTGTCGGCCAATATTAGATAAAGCAGTGATCATGTTTATTGATGATATCCTGATTTATTCGAGAAGTGAGGAAGAACATGCTGGCCACATACGCGAGGTGTTGGAGACACTTAGAAAAAAGAAGTTGTACGCTCAAATTTCCTAAGTGTGCTTTTTGGTTGCGTGAGGTTCAGTTTTTGGGTCACGTGGTAAATGCTAAAGGATTTATGGTAGACCCGGCAAAGGTTGAGGCGGTGATGCAATGGAAGTCTCCAAGGACGCCATCTGAGATCCGTAGTTTCTTAGGTTTGGCGGGTTATTACCGGGGGTTCATACAAGACTTTTCCAAGATAGCCTCACCATTGACCTAATTGACCCGTAAAGATGTTAAGTTTAAGTGGGGTAAAAAAACAGGAGGATGCTTTCATGGAGTTGAAGACGAGACTGACTCAAGCTCCTGTTTTGACATTACCCGAAGGGAGTCAAGACTTAGTGGTATATTCAGATGCTTCTTATTCGGGACTAGGTAGCGTGTTAATGCAACATGGAAGGGTAATAGCCTACGCATCCGGACAGCTGAAAACCCACGAAGTCAGTTATCCAACCCATGATTTGGAGTTAGCGGCCGTGGTCTTTGCGTTGAAGATTTGGAGGCACTACTTATTTGGGACTAAGTGCACCATCTTCACCGACCACAAGAGCTTGAAGTACTTCTTCGAACAAAAGGATCTCAACATGAGACAGATGAGATGGTTAGAGCTCATCAAAGATTATGACTTTGAGATCCATTACCATCCGGGTAAGGCCAACGTTGTGGCCGATGCCCTTAGCCAAAAGGAGAGACCCGAGCCGACTCGGGTGAAGTCTTATGAGTTTGTTATGACCTTGGATGTGATGACGCAAGTGAAATGATTTCAAGATGAGACATTGAAAGAAGATAGACTTAATTCTAAAAGGATGAGAGGTCTAGTCATGGAATTGGGAGAAAACACTCATGGGGTGAGAACCCGCTTCGGGCAGATGTGGATTCCCCGATACGGAGATCTAAAGGGACGAATTATGGATGATGCTCATAAGACTTGATACTTGATTCATCTCGCTGCCACAAAGATGTATCATGATATGAAAAAAGATTATTGGTGGCCGGGAATGAAGCGCGACGTAGTAGAGTACGTGAGCAAGTGCCTTACTTGTTTGCAAGTGAAGGCAAAGCATTAGAAACCATACGGGAAGATCCAACCATTGGATATACCCGAGTGGAAGTGGGAGCACATCACCAAGGACTTAATTACTAAGCTACCTCGTACGGCGAGGGGGTACGATACCATATGGGTGATTGTAGATTGTCTGAGAAAGAGTGCTCACTTCTTACCGATCCACGAGATGTATTCATCTGAGAGATTGGTGGATCTGTTCATCAAGGAAATTGTAGCTCGTTATGGTATGCCGGTGTCTATCGTGTCGGATCATGACGCCCAATTCACATTGAAGTTTTGGAAGAGATTCCATGATGCGATGGGGACGATGCCATACATTAGCACGCCTTATCACCCTCAAATAGATGGTCAGTCTGAGAGGACGATCCAGACGCTTGAGGATATGCTTCGAGTGTGTGTGATCAATTTTGGAGGAAGTTAGGATGATCACTTACCGTTAGCTAAATTCTCGTACTATAAAAGTTATCATGCCAGCATTGGTATGCCACCTTACGAGATGCTATATGGTAGAAGGTGTAGGACACCCATATGTTGGGGTGACATCGGGCAGAAGAGTTGGGAAGCCTTAAGGTGATCGAGGCTACAACTAAAAAGTTAGAAAAGATCAAAGCCTTCATGAAAGCGGCGAAGGATAGACAAAAGTCGTACGCCGACAATAGGCGTAGACCAATTGAATTCAACGTGGGCGACCGAGTTATGTTGAAGGTCTCACCTTGGAAAGGAATCATTCTATTCTGGAAGAGGGGCAAGCTAAGCACGAGGTACATAGGACATTTTCGAATCATCACAAGAGTAGGAGTGGTGGCCTATCGGTTGGAATTGCTAGATGAGTTAAGTGGAATTCATCTGACTTTCCATGTATCTCATCTGAGAAAGTGCTTAGCTGATGAAGATATGATTGTACCATTGGATGATATCGAAGTGGATAAACGGCTCAATTATATGGAGCGACCAGTGGCAATCATCGATCGAAAGGAAAAGAGGTTTAGTAATAAAGTGGCTCCACTGGTGCATGTGTAGTGGAAACACTGAAAAGGTTCAGAGTCATGTGGGACACTGAAGAAGAGATGAGACAACATTACCCACAGTTATTCGAAGAGTGACGAGTTTCGGGGACGAAACCTCTTTAAGGGTGGTGGACTTGTGCGTTCAAAAATTTTGTCATTTAAAAACAAAAGAAGTATAAGAGGAGGGGTGTAAAGTGTAAATAGGACAAAATAATATTATTATTTTGTTTAAAGTAGGCATGTCCACCCACAACTTCTGCATTTCAACTGCTCGACACTTTTAGAGGGAGAAAGCAGAAGATCTTTGGTTCTAGAGAGAGAGAGAGAGAGAGTAGCTAAATTCAGTTAAGGTAAATAAATTTCGTATAATTAGTTCGTTTTTTATGGATTTTTGACCATGAAACCAGTTTCTACGTGTTCTTATGTGTTTATATGTACTCGGGTATGTGTTTTTAGACATGTCTAGGTGTTAGAAACTTCTGAAAAGTTGAAGTCGCAGGAGTTAAGCTTGGAATCAGCTTAGGTGAGTTTCTAGACCCCGTATTTTACTTGTTTTTAAAGATTTTAGGGCTAAAAATGCATGTAAAATATTTTTAAAACTTTTGTATGTATGACCGTATGTATATATGCTTGTATGTTGATGTTTTATTGTTATGCATACTAAGTTAAGGCTTAGAATGATATTGAGAAGCTTAGAACATGTTAAGAGTATGTTTGGGACTGAAAAATATGTTAGAAAGATATAAGTTGATGGTCATGCGCCCATAAAGGGCCCATGCACCTGGAAATATGTCTTAGAACGTCTAAGTATATGATGATGCGCCCAAACAGTAGTCCATGTGCCTAGAAATTCCTTAGCAATTTCTAAGTGAAAGCTGGTGTGCCTTAACAGTAGTTCATGCACGTAAGTCTTTGAAGAAATGCCTAAGTATAGGGTGATGCGCCAAAATAGTGCCCATGCGCCCAAGAGGCTCATGCGCCCAAGAGGCTCATGCGCCTAAGTGTTGTAACACTTAAGTATAGGCTCATGCGCCTGCATAGTGGAGAAACGCCAAAACAGTCCTCATGCGCCCAAATAGTGCCCATGCGCCCAAACACTTAGAAAAGTTTCTGAATTTTTGGGAGAACCATAATTTTAGGGTTTAACCCTAGTTTGACCTATGGACTATTTTGGACTATTTTAAGCATGAGTATGTGATGGTCTATGCATAGAATATGTATGATGACATGATGAATGTATGATATGCATATGTGTATGATGTGTTATCTTTTAATGATTTTCAAAATGTATATATTATATTATAATATACGTTAAGTATTATGTCATGACTTTTTGTAGTATGATGAATGAATGAATGAACGTAAAGTATAACGTAACAAAGTGAAAGATAACAAAGATGAAAAGTGAAACGTAATGAAAAAAAGAAAAGGCTTGGAAATCTTGGGTGTGAAGAGTAAAGTAAGTGGCTAATCATAATTGGCCACTGTAACTAGGGACTTACTATACTTAACATGAACGAAACTATTCATTGAATGACTATGTTAGTGTTTGAATCTTATAGTGATTAGAGAATGGCTGGATGTAGATTATCTAAGCCCCTAGGGGTGGAGCATAGGGAGGACGTGGTGCTGAACCGCGTGTTACTAGGAACCAGGCTAAGACTATTGAAAGGGCCCGTGAGGAGCCCGAGATGCATCACCAGGAAGGTGGTGATGAAAGTACAAACTTAAGGGCCTCAATGAAAGAGGCGGTGGTAGAGGAAGTTCATCAAGTCATGCAGACGATTCTGCTGTCTGTAGTGACTGAAGTGATTAAGGCGGTAAGAGAGGATGAGAAGAAAGAGAGGAGAAGGACCACAGGAAGAGAAGAGAGGGAACGATCGGAGACCAAGACGATTGTCTCGAGTGAGAAGGAGGAGGAAGAAGCAGTGTAGGAAACCACACGTGGTTGCAACTATGGGGAATTTCAAAGGTGCAAGCCCTCGAATTTTGATGGGAATGACACTGCTGTTGCTGCTCAACGATAGTGAGAGAAATGGAGGCGGTACTTGATATTAGCGAGTGCCAAGAAGATCAAAAGGTGAAGTTTGCTACCTACTCGTTTGTGGACACGGCCTTATGTTGGTGGGACAATATTGTCCAGGCTGAGGGCAGCAGGGCCATCAGCAGGATGAGGTGGTCGGAGTTGAAGAAACTCGTGTTCAAGGAATTCTGTCCTCACCAGGAACTCGACAAATAGATAGGGAGTTCCAGCAGTTGGAGGTTGGTACCATGACACACCAGCAATACACCACCAAATTTAATGAGATGGCAAGGTTGGTGTCGGATCAGGTGACGCTAGTTTCGAGAAAGATCAAGAAGTACATCCAAGGATTTCCAGTTGACGTACGCAGGCATTTGATCGCTGCCCGACCGGGTACCTTTTAATCGGTGGTGGGCTTGGCGGGTAGGTTGTATGATGAGAAGGAAGTGGCGGTAGTCGAGGTGAAGAAAACAGGTGATGGTGATAAGAGCTGGGGAAGGAAGAGGTTTAGACGTGGTGGTTTCATTCCAAACAACTAAAGGAGGAAAGTGGATGATCGAAGGATGGTGTCCTCAGGTTCAGGGATAAAAAAGTGTGGTAAGTGGGGGAGAGAGCACATGAGTGAATATAAGTGGGGTTTGAATGTGTTCTTTAAATGCGGGAAGCCCGGTCATGTGGCGAAAATGTATGGACTTATATGGTGTTATAACTGCGGTGAGGAAGGCCACGTGAGCAGGGATTGTAAGAAGCCAAGGGCTGAGAGTTCTGGGGTGAAGAAGAAGCCAGAGGAAGGAGTACAGAGGGAAACTGCTAGAGCCTTCACGATGACGCGTGAGGAGGCCAGAGAGAATCCCAATGTCGTGTCAGGTATGTTTCTAGTAAACCAAACTTGTGCCACCGTGTTATATGATTCTTGTGCTAGTAGGAGTTTTATCTCTACTGCTTTTTGTGATAAGTTATCTGTTAGTAGTAGAAGCATTAATGAGCCGTTTGATGTAGAAACTGCTATTGGTAAGTGCACTCGAACTACTAATATGATAGAGGACTGTGCCATAGAATTAGAAGGTCATAGGTTTTCTGTTAAGTTACATGTGATGCCCCTAGGTGGATTTGATGTAGTACTAGGGATGGATTGGTTAGCGACCTATGAAGCAAACATTGTATGTCGCAAGAAGATGATTCGATTAGTTGCGCCCGATGGAAGTTTGGTGACGGTCTACGGTGATCGCGTCACTACGGTTCCAAGGGTGATTTCAATGGCGGTGGCAGGAAAGTACATGAGGCAGGCATGTAGTACCATAACTCTCCGACGTACCAGTGGTGTGTGATTTCCTAGACGTGTTTCTTAAAGACTTACCAGGTGTGCCACCAGACCGGGAGATCGAGTTCCAGATTGATTTGATACCCGGTGCTCAACCCGTTGCCAAAGCACCGTATCGATTAGCTCCTACCGAGATGAAGGAACTCATGGCTCAACTGCAGGAGTTGATGGATAAAGGGTTCATTTGACTAAGCATCTCTCCTTAGGGTGCTCCAGTATTATTTGTAATGAAGAAGGACAGTAGTATGCGGATGTGCATCGACTACCGAGAGCTGAACAAGCTGACGGTGAAGAATCGGTATCCGTTACCGAGGATTGACGAATTGTTTGATCAGCTACAAGGTGCCAGTTGGTTCTCGAGGATAGACCTTCGATCTGGCTACCATCAATTGAATGTGAAGGAGTGAGATATTCCTAAGACAGCTTTCCGTACGTGTTATGGACACTACGAATTTCTCGTTATGTCTTTTGGTTTGACTAACGCGCCAGCTGCCTTTATGGATTTGATGACTCGAGAGTGTCGGCCCATGATAGATAAATCAGTGATTGTGTTTATTGATGATATCCTGATTTATGCAAAAAGCAAGGAAGAACTTGCCAGCCACATACGTGAAGTATTGGAGACACTTAGAAGAGAGAAGTTGTATGCTAAATTCTCTAAGTATGCGTTTCGGTTGCGTGAGGTGCAATTTGTAGGTCACGTGGTGAATGCTGAAGGAATTATGGTAGACCCGACAAAGGTTGAGGCAATGATGCAATGGAAGTCTTCAAAGACGGCATCCAAGATCCGTAGTTTCATGGGTTTGGCGGGCTATTACGAGAGATTCATCCAAGGATTTTCTAAGATATACTCACCTTTGACTAAATTGACTCTCAAGGATGTGAAGTTCGAATGGGGTCGAAAACAGGAGGATGCTTTTGAGGAGTTAAAGACAAGATTAACTCAAGATCCTGTTTTAACGTTACCCGAAGGGAGTGAAGACTTGGTGGTATATCCGGATGCTTCTTATTCGGGGCTAGGTTACGTGTTAATGCAACGGGGAAGGGTGACAGCCTATGCAGCCCGACAGTTGAAAACCCATGAAGTCAACTACCCTACATATGATTCGGAGTTAGCGGCTGTGGTTTTTCGCATTGAAGATTTGGAGGGACTACTTATATGGGACAAAGTGCACCACCTTCACGGACTACAAGAGCTTGAAGTATTTCTTTGAGCAAAGATTACGACTGTGAGATCCATTACTATCTGGGTAAGGCCAATGTCGTGGCCGATGCCCTTAGCTGAAAGGAGAGACCCGAGCTGATTCCGGTAAAAGCTTATCAGTTGGTTATGACCGCTGATGTGATGACACAAGTGAAACACTTTCAAGAGGAGGCGTTGAAAGAAGATCGCCTAAATTCCGAACTAATGAGAGATCTAGTCACTGAATTGGGTGAAAACACTCTCGGTGTTACAACCCGAAATGGACGTATATTGATCCCTTGTTATGGAGATCTACGAGAAAGAATCATGGAAAAAGTTCATAAGACACGATACCCGATTCATCCTGGTGCCATAAAGATGTATCAGGACATGAAGAAGGATGATTTGTGGCCGGGTATGAAGCGCGGTGTAGTAGAGTACGTGAGGAAGTGCCTTACTTGTTTGCAAGTGAAGGTAGATCAGAAGCCATACAGGAAGATCAACCATTGGATATACCCGAATGGAAGTGGAAGCACATCAGCATGGATTTTATTACTAAGCTACCTCATATGGCGAGGGGGTGCGATACCATATGGGTTATTATGAATCGATTGATGAAAAGTGCTCACTTCCTACAGATCCACGAGATGTATTCTTCTGAAAGATTGGTGGATTTGTTCATTAAAGATATTGTAGCTCGTCACGGTGTGCCGGTGTCTATCGTGTCGGATCGTGATACCAGATTCACATCGAAGTTTTGGAAGAGATTCTGTAATACGATGGGAACGAGGCTACACATTAGCACGGCTTATCATCCTTAGACAGATGGTCAGTCTGAGAGAAAAATCCAGACCACTTAGCTTTAGCAAAATTCTCATATAATAATAGTTATCATGCCAGCATTGGTATGCAACCTTACGAGATGCTATATGGTAGAAGGTGTAGGACACCCGTATGTCGGGGTGATATCGGACAGAAAGAGTTAGGAAGCCTTGAGGTGATCGAGGCTACAACATAAAAGTTAGTTCAAGGCTTTCATAAAAGGTGTAAACCGATCGAGTTCAACGTAGGTGATAGGGTCATGTTGATGGTCATGCCTTGGAAAGGAATCATTCGGTTCTGGAAGAGGGATAAGCTAAGCCCGAGGTACATAGGGCCTTTCCGAATCATCGCACGAGTAGGAGAGGTGGCCTATCGGTTAGAATTGCCAGATGAGTTAAGTGGAATTCATCTGACATTTCATGTATCTTATCTGAGAAAGTGCTTGGCTGACAAAGATAGTTGTATCACTGGATGATATCAAAGTGGGTGAACGACTCAATTATGTCGAGCAGCCAGTGGCAATCATTGATCGGAAAGAGAAGAGATTGAGGAACAAAGTGGTTCCACTGGTGCAAGTTTATTGGAAGCACAGAAAGGGTTCTGAGTCTACGTGGGAGACTGAGGAGGAGATGAGACAGCATTACGCACAGTTAATCGAAGAGTGACAAGTTTCGGGGACGAAACCTCTTAAAGGGGGTGGACTTGTAACACCCGGAAAATTTTGGCAAAATAATGAAAGAAAAGAAATGAGAAATAAAAGAAATATATTTTGTAAGAAAGAATGAGTGGCCAAAGTGGAGGGGTGCAAAGTGTAAAAGGGTAAAATCTTTTTATTATTTTGTTTAAAAAGGTGATTGGCCGCCCACACCACCTACACCCACTGCTCCATGTGTTAGAGAGAGAAAGTAGCAAAGCTTCAGTTTTAGAGAGAGAAAGAAGCTGAAATTGCAAATTGGTAAGTGTTCTTTGTGTTTTTGGTTCGGCTTTATGGGTTTTCAACCGTAAGACTGATTTCTACATGTTCCTATGTGTATGAATGTGTTCGGGTATGTGTTCTTGATATGTTTTATATGTTAGAGCTCGTTAAAAAGTTCAAATCTGAGAGTTTGAGGTTGAAGCAGCTAAGGTGAGTCTCTAGACCCCATGTTTTTCTTGTTTTACAACTTTTCGGGGCTGAAAATGCACGTAGATGTTTTTTATAAAATGTTATATGTATGACCGTATGAATATATGCTTGTATGTTGGTAGTTTGTGTTGGATCTTATATGCCCAAGACACATACAAGATTGATGTGGTTAGTATATTATGATCCAAGTCGGGTTATACCCAATAACAAGCTAAGCAAATACAATATTTATTTGTTGATATGATCAAACAATTAAATATAAACACCACTTTAGAAAATGGGTTTTCTAAATTATTGCATTTGAAATAGAACAAATTATACGGATAATTTTGTTCATGAGAAATTATTTATATCATTATTTATGTTAGTTAAATAATAACAAATAATAGTGTGTTAAAGTTATAAAATTAAAAGGGGATTTAATTTCATAAACTAATGGATTAAAGAGTGTAAGATTTTTATAAAAAATTGAAATGGGTGGGAACCCATTTCAAATATTTCGGCCACCCAAGGGTGGTAGCATTGGATTCTTTTTTTTTGTCTTAGTTTTGACAAGACATAATTCATTCTAGCACTCTACCTTTATACACTCTCTTTCACAAACATGCAAAGACTCTCCATTCTTTCTTCATGGCTGAATTTTTGAGTTAGCAAGGCTGAAATTTTCAGATCTAAGAAGTTCATGGATGAAATTTTCGGAACTAAGAAGTTCATAGCTGAAATTTTCGGGTTTTAGGAAGGCAAAAGTTTTGGGTGTTGCACTTCCTAACAAGTTAGGTGTTTGCAAGAGCTTGTGGGTATACATGCTTGAGGACTTCTCTTTTGGAGGCTAGACATTCAAGAAGCATCATCTTTTTCTCATCCATACAACATCCTCTTGTCCTTGAAAGGTAGTTTCAACAACATCTTATGGTTGTTCTTTTTCGTATTTGATAGCATTTCATTTCACATACACATGATCCTTGTTCATGGGTTTGTTTTGTGTTAAAAATGGTTTATTTTTCAGATTATTAAACCTAATTTTAACAACTTGTATCTAATGCGTTTTATAGTTTAAATGGTTAAACTAACTTTGATAATCTTGTAACAAAGCCAACAGTTTATGGTTGTACATGTTATGTTAGGGCTTAGAATGGTAGTGTAAGGCTTAGAATATGCTAAGTCATTGTTTTGGGACTGAAAAATATGTTAGAAACATATGAGATGGTGTTCATGCACCCAAACAGGACCCATGCGCCTGAAAAATAGACTTAAAAGTATAACTATGAGATGATGCGCCCAAACAGTAGCTCATGCGCTTAGATTTTCCTTAGAATTTCTAAGTGTACGTTCATGCACCTGAACAGAAGTTCATGCTCCTAAGTTTGGCTGATACGCCTAAGTATAGGGTCATGCACCCAAATAGTGCCCATGCGCCCAAAGGGCTCATGCGCCTAAGTGTTGAATTGGTTAAGTGTAGACTCATGCGCCTGCATAGTTGAGAAACGCCCAAGTAGTCATGATGCGCTTAAATAGTGTCCATGCACCCAACACTTAGAAAATTGTTCTGAATTTTGAGGAAAAGCAGAATTTTAGGGTTTGAATCTAGTTTGACTTGTGGACCGTTTGGGACTATTCTAAGCATGAATAAGTGAGGATATATGAATAGTATATGCATGATATTATGATGAGTGTATGATATGCATATGTATATGAGATGTTATCTTTTATGTGTTTTCAAAACGTATTTATATTATACTATAATATACGTTAAGTATTATGTTATTACTTTACGTAGTATGACGAATGCATGAATGAACGTAAAGTATAACGTAAGGTAGTGAAAGATAACATAGATGAAAAGTGAAACGTAATGAAAGAAAGAAAAGGCTTGCAAGCAGAAAGAAAGGAGGATCACAACTCTTTAAGAGTTTTTAGCTCGACTGTGTGATTTATAACGTGCAATTTTAACCCGTGAGGGTTCACACACAGGGGGATCAGTCTAGGTGACTGAACTCATAGTACGAAACGAGATCCTTGTCATTCGATCCTGGGCTTTGTGCCAAGATATGATACGGCTTTATGCCAGTTAGTAACGGGGCTTTGTGCCTAGAATGGTGGCTTCGAGCCACGGGCTTCGTGCTAATTAGTAAAGGAGCTTTGTACTCGAAATGGCGGTTTTGGACCGCGATGGGGGAAAAGCCCGACAGGATCTAGAATTAGTATGAAATGAGCGAGATAATGAAGTACGGAATGAATGAAGAGATAAAGTACGAAATGAACGTTAACGAAAGATAGTGATAAAGTATGAGACGAATGTTAATGAAAGATAAGGACAAAGTACGAAATGAGTGATAAACAAATGAAATGATAAAGTATGAAATGAACGAATACGTACGATAACGAATGAACATGTGTGAAAGTAAAGAAAGTGTTTTATGGAAAAGAGAAATTTTACGTATGAAATGTATAAAGTATTTTGATACTTATAAAATTAGAAATCACTCAGTAATGCTAACATTTATGCATTTTCAGTTGGCAGGTAAAGGTTGCAGAGGATGGCACGCAGGGAGGCTACTCGGCAGGGCAAGACTAGCATCTATTCACACATGTTATTATTGTTGTTTTGTAATGCAATCAGTGAATGTTTTTTTGTAGTTTAAATAGTGTTGTATTGCATAACAAGAGTAATTATTAATAAAATAAATGGTTTTTGTTAATGATTTCCGCTAAAAACTCCAATTAAAGCCTCCTTCCTTAACAACTGCAGCTTGCTGCTTAGACTTCTCATTGTAGAGCTCCCTCAGTGTAGTTTGGCCTAGGTTGTGCTTGGCCACCATTTGTCCTTGGTGCCTTGCACTCCCTAGCTAAGTGTCACATTTGGTTACAGTTGTAACACTTTACTTTGCTTTTGTCCAGCCCAAACTTTCCCCTAGACACATTGCTTGGAAACTTCCTCCTTGTCCTTTTGTAGAATTTCTTGGCACTATGAGTGAGAAGAGCCAACTGTTGGACTATCTCCATGTACTCTTGATCATATGGATGGATGCACTCCAAGTCTTCAACGGCGAAGAGGAAATTGCTTGTTCTTTCATCATTAGACATAAAGGCTTGTGATGAGTTTGTCTCTTAGAATGAGCTTCCCATGGATGTATCTCGCCCTTGGTGTCTTAGAGAAGGTGATGAAAGGACCTTTTTGTTAGTTGTCAAGGTAGCAGATGAGATGATGTTATGGTTCTCTGCTATCCGTTTCAGTCACCTGAAGGGTAGAAATCTGTTTATTGTTAGAGTTACCAGATGGGGTTGTTCATCTCTATCTGGTATCCACTAACAACTCAGTGAGAGTAAGGGTCTTGAGGTTTTCAGTCCTCTTAATAATGATACAATAGTGCGTCCATTGTCTAGGAAGAGAGGACATAAACTTCCTCACAATGTCCCTATTCTCCAGAGTTACTCCAACATCCATTAGAGTATCCATAATTTTAACATACCTAAAGTACTATTGAGTCATGGTTTCACTGGTCTAGAAGGTGAAGTTCTCAAACTGCTGCTTCGGGAGGTCTTTCTTGTTCTCTTTAGCTTCACTAGACCACCTGTACATAAGCTTTAATGCATCCCATAGTTGCTTAGGAGTTTTGCACTTCTTGAAGCCTATGTAGATCGAGTTTGGAAGAGTAGTTTGGAGGACGGTCATGGCCTTCTAATCTACATATATCTTCTTCCAGTCTTCTTTAGAGTAGTCAGCCACTTCTTTTAGTATCATGCTACCTCCAACAATAGCTAAAGAGGTGCATAGTACATGAGGTCTAAAGACAACACATTCCCACATCCTGCTATTTTAAGACTTGATGAAGCCTTCCATTCTTTAGCACCAAGTATCAAAGTCATCAAGAGTGATCAGTGGAGGCTTTATCATAGTTTTGGTTTTCATATCAGCCTTTGGGAGAGCTGCCATTTGAGATGTTAAGTGATTTGTGAAACTAAGGGATATATCTTATAACCAAGAGCCTAAAATGCTCTGATGCCAATTACAGGACCAGTTAAGGGATGGTCAATACAATCAGTCGCACAATATGGAGAGTAAGTGTTTAGAACACTTAACAGATCAAATAGGGAACCAGGTTTCTATGAGAGATAGTAAGAAGACAAGTGAATAAAAAGACAGAACAAAGAACAATAACAAGATAAGTATGGTTTTTAAGAATGTTATATATTGATCTAAAGTTCTATTATAAGTGTTAAAAAGCATAAAAAGGAATATAAGGAGCTGAGATACTTTATACTACATTCTACAGCCGGCTATACTTTGAAAGCCAACTGGAAACACTAATCTAGACAACAAGATCAATGTATTGTCAAAACGCCGATTTCCTTTTGACTTGTGACTATTACATGCCATAGCTCACATCCTAATATATTACAAAAAGGATAATAAATACAAAGTAGAAAGCTATAGACTCTAAAACATAATCTACATTTCACTAAAGCATTGACCTTTTTATCAATTTGTATAAGTTGGTGAGTCTTCAGAGCAGCAGCGGAAATTTGGTCAACTTTATGAAAAAGTTAATCAAAGAAAGCATGTCTTCTCTGTCTTCAGAAGAAATCAGTCTTCAGTCTTTGGCTTCAGAAGACTTTGTCATTGAAGCTTTGGAAGCATCTTTGGCTTCAAAAGATTTGGTCTTTGGCTCAGAAGATTTTACACTTAGGATATTTCTTATGAAAACTGAAAAACATCAGAAGTAACTTCTAATATGTACATCAAGCATGCATGTTGGAAGCTCTTTGCTTGCTTTGGTTGCATCAGCTTTTCAAGTATAACCTTACATGCTTCAACTGCAAACTGCACAGGCATTTTAAAAAAGAATATCCATCCCCCATTGTCACTAAACTAGGAACGGGAGTTAACTGGGTCATTCCAGTTGATGAGAAAGAAGAGAACAAGAAGAAGAAAGCACAAGTTCTTCTAACCAACTTTGAAGGGAGTATTGAGTTAGTCGAGACTAAAAAAGAAATTAATCATGCCCCGATAACCGAGATTGCAGAGGTAGTGAAAAGTGAAGCAGATAGCAGGAAGGAGCGAGAACTGAGAGATAGTTTGAAGAGTATTGGTGAGAAAGAGGAGAAGGAGAGTGCAGTGAAGGTCTGTATGGAGGATGATTGTGAAAGGAAGGAAAATGTTGAAGCTGAAAAAGCTACGAGAAGTTGAAAGTGGAATCAAGGGTCTATAACTATGGGAAGGCCCTAGCTGCAGTAAAGAAGGTGGATTCCATATGAGGTAACTCAAGACATGTGTTCAGCTGCTTGCAAAATTCATTTGTGTGGGATTGATAAAGTGAACAATATTTTAAAAGAAAAAGAAGGGGAACTAAAAAGGGTAAGTGAGGACTAAAAAAGAATGAAGCAATTTTTTTTGTAAAATTAAACGAAGCTTTAAAAGAAAATAATCATTTAAAAAGAACCCTTTTTGAGAGAATGTGGAAATTAATACTTTGACCGAGAGGGTAACTTTAGCTGAATTTGAGACCACTAAACTTAAAACAAAACTCGATAAATGCATAATTTTTGGAATGAAGCTAGAAGTACTCTATAGCAAACAAAGGGGAGCTATAATTAAGACAGGGTTGGGTTGTGATGAAACCACTTATGTTTACCCACCACCTAGAACCTTTTGCTATTCTCTAATGCCTACACCTCACTCTATAAATGATTTAATTGAAAAGGATACTAACAATTTATTTGTATGTTTAGAAGGGGTGAATCATAAAAAGGTTTAGGAAGATTATGATTATGGAGGAAGTAGAGGTCTTGGTAGCCGTAGTTCTAATTTTTCAGATTCCAAAAGGTCTTTTGTAGACAATAGTTCCAGTAGCATAGATTGCAGTTTTGATAGTTTACTGATGCGCTCTAAATTATATATATAAAACATATCAATTGCACATCAATTATCTTAGAAACTCTTACTTAAAATGATGATTTTATACTTAAATCGTTCATATTGTGTTTTTAGGCTTGGAAAACAAAAGAAGATGAATAAAAGGAGCCTAAACGAGGAGAGAGTTGAAGAAATCAAGTTCCTAAATTCAAACATGGGGTCGTGCCTCATTAAGCACGCCCCCATGACCAGCCTAAAACAAGCCCCCATGCTTGTATTTCACACCCCCGTGATTGGACATCCGACTGGACAAAAAATATTGTTTCCAAAAAGTAGTCATGGGGGTGAGCCTCATGAGGCATGAGGTATGACTACCCCAAACATGGGGTCGTGCCAGTTGAGGCATGGGGGCATGGCTTGACAGCTTCTGAGCGTAAGATCCGACCAACTTACGTAAGCATTGTACTAGCACGGGGCCATGCTTTTTAGAGGGGCCATGCTGAAACACTCTAGAAAGCCTGTAAATATGAGCTCGTTTACGACTTTGAAGGGAGCTTTTGGGAGGTGAAGTGCTCTTATTCCCTCTTAGGAACCCAGCCTTTGGAAGTCCTTAGAAGGATTTGGAGGTTCATTCAACACTTAGAAGAAGATCGGGATCGTTTACCATTATCAATAGTGGATCACAAGCTTGATTGTTCTAATTTATTGATGATTTCGTTACTATCTTCTATCTTTGTTGTTATGTTCAAGCTCAATATGAGCTAAACTTCATTTGTTATCCTTATTTAGTGAACTTTATACCACTTTTGATGAACTAATTATGTAGTTTATATTATGTTAACGTTATGGTAATCTTGGGAAAACTTTTAATGGGTAGCATCTACAATTGAACGGGGAGTTATAGACTTATGATTTGTAGTTATGAATGTCATACAAGGTAGAAAAACGTATGAAACTAACTTTTATTCATGAAACCGGTCTTGATAATCAATACATGGGTAATGAACTAGAAATGGTTATTAGAAACCATATCACCTTAACTTTCTGATTATTTACGGGTTACCTTTTATTAGTCTGAGTAATCTACAATAATTGTTATCATTTTCTAAAATTAATGGTATGTTAGAAAGGAACCTGATCAACTCTCTTTCTAACAATAAATCATGTTTTCTGAAATCGTATGTCAAAAGGTTACATGAGATTTACCTACATTACTAGTGGCTTTGATTTATTTAGTAGCTCTCATCCTGACGAGGTCCTAGTCATACAAAGTGGATAGACGAGAAATCATGCCAGCTCACATTTATAAACATTAACATAATTACTTTAATCAATATATTTAATCACACCACAAATTCATCGTAGTAACATAAGTGTTATCTAAATTAGGATAATAGCCTTACTTCACTGAAAGAATCACCAAAAGTCTCAATCTATATTTTATATCTTTATTTATATTATTTTGTTTAACTTATAATTTTATAAAACCTAAAACTAATAGTCAATTATGAGGGTTGTTGAAAAGGCTTATTGTGTCCACAGATTGATACTCGTTTCTTACCAATACTATATTACCTCACGACAGGTGCACTTTCCTTTTGTATGTGTAGTTTAGTATTAGTAATTTATAGGATCAAATGTATAGATCTGTGATGATATTAGAAGGCAATTCAATAAAAAACAAACACAGTAATCAAATCAATGCACAATATCAAGAAAAATTCATAGAAGTTTATTGATAATAGCAAAGACAATTACAAGTGTAAGAGCAGTTCGTTCAAAGTCTTCTTCTAACCTACACAAGTCTAAGCTATTTATACTATCAATAAACATGGAACTACTATTTACAAGACTAGTCCCTATACTATGACAAAACTTATAATACAAAGACAAATAAAGACAACATGTTAATCTTTAATAAGTACTAACAATACTCCCCCTAAGATTTACATGGTCTTCAGTCTTCAAAAATCTTCACTGTTCTTCGTCTTTGTCTTCTCTTTCTTTAACTGCATGTAATGCATGGAAATTTGTTTGGAACGTCATGCGACTGGAGGCCAAGCGCATGGAAGTCGTGCGACTGGAGTGTACAGTCGCATGGAGCTCACGCTACTGAAGGTCTAATCGCATGGACTTCAGGTGACTGAACTGTAGCTTTCAAGGGAGAGGGAAGCCATCTCCCCCTCCCCACACTTGCAAAACTCAGCCAAAAAGAAGAGAAGAGAGAAAGAAGAGAGAAAGAAGAGAAAAAGAGAGCAAAGTTGTGATTCGGGCTCGAAATTCATCGTGTAGCTAGTCCAAACGAAGCTCTTCATCTTCTTCTTCTTTGTGTGAGTTCTATGACCCCTCATTTACTTGTTTTCAACCGATTTTGGGACTGGAACACATATAAACCCGTTTTTGAAATGTGTGTGTTTGACCCATTTGGGTGTGATTGTGTATAACGTGTTTAGAGTGCGATTTTGGACCTGAATGTGCTTGTATGTTGTCATAGTATGTTTCCC
>BJCO01362488.1:0-18792 GCA_018326465.1 Flaveria floridana
TATATATATATATATATATATATATATATATATATATATATATATATATTTATATATATATATATATACTTATATACACGTATATACACGTATATATATTTACGTATATATATACATATAAGTATATATACAAATAGGTATATACAAATAGGTATATATACGTATGTATATATACGTATATATACGTATATATACGTATATATATACGTATATGTATATATACGTGTATATACATATACGTATATATATACGTATATATACGTATATATATACATACGTATATGTACATATTTGTATATATACGTATATGTATATATATACGTATGTATTTATATACGTATAAATATACGTATATAATACGTATATATTTGTACGTATATATATATATACACACACATACGTATATATAAACATACATATAAATATATACACATACATATATTTATATATACACAAACATATGTGTATATATATACGTATATATATGTATATATATACGTATATGTATATATACGTATATATATACGTAAATATATTTATAGGTATATATATACGTATATCTATATACATATATATATATACGTATATATATAGTTATATGTATATATATACGTATATATATATATATGCATGTATGTATATATATATATGTACATACATATATATATATATATACCTATATACGTATATACGAATATATATGTATATACGTATATATATGTATACGTGCATATATATATAAGTATATATATACGTCTATATATACGTATATATATTTATACGTATATATATACACGTATATCTATATATATACGTATATATATACGTATATATATATATGTATATATATTTATACGTATATATACACGTATCTACTTATATATATGTATATATATACACATATATACGTATATACATATATATACATATATATGTATACATATATATATGTATATACGTGTATATATATACGTATATAGATGTATATACGTGTATATATATACGTATATAGATAGATATACTTATATATATACGTATATACATATATATACGTATATATGTATACGTGTATATGTATATATATATTTATATATTTACGTGTATATGTATACGTACGTGTATGTATATATATACATATATATACACGTATATGTGTATACGTATCTATACATATATATTTACGTGTATATGTATACCTACGTATATATATACGTGTATAGATATACGTGTGTATATATATACATATATATATATATGTATATACGTATATACACGTATATATATATACGTGTATATACGTATATATATATATATATATACGTGTATATACGTGTATATACGTATATATATACGTACGTATATATATACACGTATATATATTTACGTATGTATGTATATATACGTATATATGAATAAGTATGTATGTATATATACGTATATATGAATAAGTATGTATGTATGTATATATATAAACGTATATATGTATATATATATATATATATCTTCAACGGTTCTCTCTCTCTCACTTTTCTCTTCCTTTGCAAATCACTTTAACCTAAATTCATCCACAAACCGCCTCTCGTTTTACCTTTCTTCCCCAGAAATCTACTGATAAATTGCCAACCTTAATCCACAAAACCACCAAGATTTATCCATGCATTTACACAGGCAACATAATTAGCTTGCTATATTGTCATTAGACAAAGATCCAGGTTCTCAGATGTTTGCCGGTTCGTGACACTATCCAAATACTTCATTTCACTCACCATAGATCGTCCACTACGTGAAGATGAACTTTTAGAGTTTTGGAGGACCCGCTAAGTGGTCATAATGGATGGGGAGAAGGGAGAGGCTGCCAATGTGCAAGGGAGGGTAATTTTCATCACATCAGCCATAATCAACACTCTTCTAAGGCTGAATGATGAAGAATGTGATTTGTCCTTGCCACAATCTGCAGATGGCCTATGAAGGTGATTACTCAGTAAGAACCTTCAGAAAAAGGAAGGTCTCCTCCCAATGATAGTACCTCCTCCATGTGGTCATCAATTGTTTATCAAACAAGCATGGAGGTTAGGATCCAATTCCAAAAGACCTTTCCTATATAGTCCATGCCATGGTTCAAGATGTCATGTTTAAGTATTCTTAATTTGTATATAAAAATTTGCTTTCTAACTTAGACTACTTAAGGGGAATAGGTAATGTTCTTAAAATGGACAGATGAGGCATGAAATCTTTATAACAATAAAAAAGTCAACTATGGGCTTCTCAAGGGTAGAAACAACCCTAGTCCTAAAAATATTAGAGCTTATTGCTCAAGGTGACAATCTAGCAGCACAAGCTAGTGTTGATACCACACCTTCTACTACTCAACCACCCGCATCGCCTCAAATTACCATCACCTACTTTTGAAAATCCAAACGGATCCTACACAAGCTACTCAAGTTGTGAAGGCCCCCATATCCTCACCCATGCAGAAGGAAGTGCACAATAGAACTCCCACATCTCTTGAAGAGCAAACCACTCCTATTACTTCAAGGATCAGTGCCGAGGTTCCTTATGCTCACCCTGATGAGCTCACTACACCAACACCAGCCTTAATCCGTCACTCAGAGTCTTAAAACTCTAATGAACAACCTTCAGGAAAAGCTACCATCCCCAGCCTCTAGACCTTAATCAACCAATATCCAACCTTGAATTTTATGATGATAAAGACGTGGGATTCAGTGAGTACCATGAGTTTCTTTTCTCCACTCCTACTTAAGGAGAGATAAATTCTCCTAACTCACCCATGTCTAGCCAACATCATCCACCCACAACTGAGGTGGATCTTCCTAAACTTGTTCAGAAGGTCTATATAAAAGAGGCTCTCACTCTTGCAAGTGATTACATCTTTAAGACCGCAACCATGGTAACCCAGATCATTGACACTTCAACTGAAGTTATCATGGTGCAAGGAAATCTAGCAGAAAAGAACTTAATGCTAGTGATGAGGAAGAAGACTTTGGTCCTGTTCTCTCATCCCCAGTGATTCTTCTATTGAATCTGGAATCTGAGGTGACTACCTTACAAAAGAGGGTCAATGACCAGCAACTTGAGATCACTGAGCCCAAGGGCTAGTTAGCTAAGAGACCATAAAGGAGGACTCAACCAGGGCCATAAGAACCTGTGGATGTGGTGAACCTAACCTTTATCTCACCTATGCAAGAAGGTGATGCTACCAAAAAGGGGGAGAAAGTCTTACCTCTAATCACAGAACCTGGGAGTTCTTCTCAGAGTGTGGACATAGAGAATTCACCACCCTCACTTACAATTGTCCATACTCAACAACTTCCTCAAGTTCACATTGATATGGACTCACTTATACAAAGTCTGTTTGATGAGGGTATTCTAAGGGCTATGCCTACCCCATCTCATCCTTCTGATAATCCAATTATGGGATGGAGGTATGACACTAAGAGCCCTAGTAATATCTAGGTGTCATGGACAATAGGAAATCTTTTACTTCTCTAACCTGAGATTCTATGAGAGCACCTATCTGATTGACCTTCCATTTGCTAACCCAAGTTAAAACAGGTAAGCTGCGAGCTTGGTTGATAGGATTTAAGACAGGGTGCAGGAAAAGTTCAAATTAAGATCCAAATTATATAGATAGAGGCTAGCTGGAAAGACTGTTGGTCAACTGGATGTTGAAATGGAACCCAAGATTAGCTTCAAAGGGGAAACCATGTCTGAAGGCCAAGTAGTTGAGCCTGCAAAGCTTAAGACACAAACTGCTTCACCACCCATTACCCACAGTGAGGCATAAGTTTGTGAAGGTTCTTCACAACCTCTCTTTGGCCAGAGTTCAAGTGTTGTACCAAGTAATGAAGGCCAAAGCTCTTTCAACCGTGAGTCACTAAGCCCTGTAAGTGCAAAGGAAAAAGGAAGTTGACTCCGGAGGATATTGAGGAGGAGGAAAGAGAAAGGAAGAGGAAGTTAAAGGGATAGAGTTCAAGTAGGTCCCTAGGCTTCATGGAAGCTGCAATCAGGGTTGCCCCAATCCAAACACTCAAAATGATGAGTTAAGGGCGGCCAGATTTAAGTACTTGGGGACTAGAAACTACAACATTGATGAACTCATCTCTCTTCCCTTAGAAGTGTTAAATGAACTGACTGACACTAAGTTGTCAAAGGAGAGTAAGAAAGGAGAGGATGGAGAACTGCTCTTCAAGATCAAGGAAGAAAGGAGGAGGAAAGGACTCTACAAACATGCTCTTACCCTTTCCCCAGTTTAAGAAAGCAATGAGATGAAGGCTGTGGCAACTGAGCAACAACCTCTGGTAGACAAAGAAGAAAACACACAAAATATTTTCAACTACCTGAGTGCCACAGGCCTCTAATAGGCATGTGCACTTCTTCCCTTGTCATATGAATACATAGTGTTTTAGTACCTCAAGCATCTTGAGCAACAAGTAATGAAAGAACAAAAAGCTACTAAGAGGAAGATAAGGGAAGAAGTTGCAAAGTGAAAAGCCATCATCCAAAAGAATCTAAAAAAGTATGCTGATAGGTAGAGGATAATGAGCTTCTTAAAGTAGTATGGATTCACTTGAAGGAGTCTTGGTCCAATGTCTCTATCCACCATGGATGAGCACATTAAGGTGATCAAGTAGAAGATTAAAAAGGGCGAGCTCCTTGACATGCATTCTCCACTAAGTCAGGTTGCACCTGAAGTTAAAGTCAAGGATGAACCATAAGAGACAACATAAGCTGGACCTAGGTCCTGATCCTTCTCCTTCAAAACTTATGAGGGAAGAGAACCCAACTGAGAAAGACATAAAAGAACAACCTAGTGCTGAAGTCCAGTCTTCTCAATTGAAATCTAGAAGGAGGACAAAAAGGATGGCCATAAAGAGGGATAGTCAGAAGAAGAAAAAGCCCAAGGCATCCACCTTTACATCTCATGATGAGTCAGAGCTTCCCGAGGCTACTTAAGAAGAGGCTGCTCAACCAAGTCCAACAAATGTAGAGCCTCTTGCTTTTGGGAGACCTATCTTGTCCTAGACCTTTGCCGCTAATCTGGATAGATGGTATGTCATTAGAGATCAAGGAGGTTAATATGTCTCTTTCTGGCAAGACATGCTTGACCTTTCTCTACATGATAGCTTTGACATGAGGAGATACAATAAGAGTTTGAGAGATCCTGACCAAATGATGAAGAAAGTAATGGTCTTGATTCTGATGAGAACTTTTAATATATGAGTAATCTTCTCAGTTTTCATAACATCAGCCTAGGGGAATTTGTAAGGTTTACACTTAAAGATTGATGCAACCAAAGAAACCAAAGAACTCTCAGCATGCATACATGAAGTACAGAGTAAAGTTACTTTGAAAGTTTTACACAACTCAAAGGAAATAAGCTAAGTGTAAAATCCTTTGAATCCAAATGACAAAATCTTCCAAAGCTAAAGATGAAGTCTTCTGAAGCTTTAGAGACAAAGTCTTCCAAAGTCAAAGACTGATTTCTTCCAAAGATAGAGAACACATACTTTCTCTGATCACCTTTTGATTGAAAAACTTTCTGTTGCCACCTTTGAAGACTCACCATCTTAAATAAGTTGGTGAAAAGGTCCATGCTTTTGTCAATGATAGATTATGGTCATTTGTCTGTAACTTTCTACTTTTGTATCTTTTGTCCATGATGTAATATATTAGTATATAAGCTATGAATGTCATAGTCACAAGTCAAAAAGCAATCTGCATTTTGACTATACATTGATATTGTTGTCTAGATTAGTGTTTCTAGTTGGATTTCAAAGTATATCCGGTTGTAGGATGTAGTATAAAGTGTCACAAGTACTTGTATTTATGTATATGCTTTGTAACACTTGTAATAGAACTTGAGAGTAATATACAACATTCTTGAAAACAAATATTATCTTGTTCTTGTTCTTGTTTTGTCTCATGCTTACTTATATTCCAAGTACCATCAACTAAAACACGGTTCCCTGTGTGATCTATCAAGTGTTCTAAGTCTCTTCTTATTGTGAAACTGATTGTATTGACCACCTTCAATGGTCCTCCAACATGTAAATATATTATCATAGCCTTTTTTAATGACCCACCTTATTTAACGCCCTATCTTGTAGATCGAGTGGCTCTGCTCGTTCTTTATAAAAAAAGGACGGACTGAGATGCTCGACTAGAAAGAATAAGCCAAAGTAAACCTAAAAAAACTTTTTTACACAATTAACTAAAAAGCGAGTATTAATTATGGAACCTGCCCTAAAACCGATTGACGAGTCTACAATAGATTGGATTGGGTAGGCTCAACTGGAATTGAAGATAAAATATCAAAAAGACAAAAACAAAGAAAAACAAAAAAACATGAGAAATGATATAACTACAGTCGATATACCATTAGCAATGCATTTCAAAATATAACAATCACTAACATACCTTATTTGATATGTGGGTAGGCTCAACTTGGAATTGAATATATATGCTTCTTTGACAAGCTGTAGCTTCTCATTCCAATGTGAAGCTATCATCATAGGCTATGGGTAAGAATTAAATCATTCAAGTGGGTGTGTGTGTGTACCAACCTAAACACACCAAGTACTGATACTTTATGAATTTTAGTCACCCACATTAGTTTCTCATCTGTTTTGCTATCCAAACAACTAGGGTAAACAAAGCATAAAGTGCTAATGCTCAAGATCCAAATATATTCATAATAAGGAACACTGTAAGTTTTATATAGAGGCTGATGTAACCAAAGCAACCAAACGGCTTCCTGCATGCATGCACCAAGTAACAAGTAGAACTGCAACGGAAATTTTGTACTTTGCATGAGAATTAAGCTATGTATAAAATCTTCAGAAGCTAAAAGTTCCTGCAGAAGCTTTATACTCAGCACAAGTAATATTCTAAGTATAATGTATTCCGGAGCCAAAGATGAAGTCGTCTGAAGCTTCAAAGACGAAGTCTTCCGAAGCCTAATGAAGTGAAGACTGATTACTTCTAAAGACTTAGAAGAACATGCTTTTCTTTGATGTACTTTTACAAAAGTTGACCAACTTTCTGCTGCAACTCTGAAGATCACCAACTTGCATAAGTTGGTGAAAAGCTCCATGCTTTTGTAGCTGTACATTAAGGTCTTTGTCTGTAACTTTCTACTTTATGTACTTTTATCCATTTTGTATAATATTAGGATGTGAACTATGATATGTCATAGCCACTAGTCAACAGGCAATCTGCCTTTCGACTCTACATTGATTTTGTTGTCTTTCAATGTTCCAACTGGCTGTTCAAGTATGGTCGGTTGTAGGGCGTAGTATAATGTATCTCAATGTCCTGTAACTTATTTCTTCTACATTGTAACTCTTGTAAGAGAACTTAAGATTAATATACATCATCCTTGAAAACCTTATATATATTGTTCTTAAGTTCTATCTCTTTTCTTACTTGTATTCTTTGCATCTTAACTAAAAACCCCGGTTCCCTATTTGATATGTTGAATGCTCTAACACTCTTCTCATTTGTGAGACTGATTGTATTGACCATCCCTTAACGGGTCCTGCAAACACCTTCTAAAGTGAATGCATAATAAAATCCATCTTGGATTACAACAAAAGAACTCAAAGTGAATCACCTCCACAATAGACAGAAAAAGAATCCTAATGAGGATCAAAATAAAATGGTCACATAAATCCCAAATAGATTTCCCGCACCTATAATAGCATGAAATTTGATAACTTAAATGACATGGTCAAGTCAATTGTAACAAAGTTCTACCACACTCTTCATGCAAGTGGTTGATATACCTTTGCTTTTGAGTGTGAGGCACATAGAGAATGGTCAACAAACACAAAATATGATAAATATCATAAAGTATAAACAATATATAAAACATTGCTTGAGTTTAAGTAGACTACTATACCTATAATCAATATGTGTGTGATTATCTCTACTCTTCTAAAATCTTACGTTTATGAAGGTAGATTGTTATGGTCTCATAAAAAGTATACTACTATACTCACATATAGAAAACTTTCACAAAATACAAAAATATTTTGATTTCACTTTATGTTTATGATGCTGTCATTAACATTTTCTAATTTTAAATATTTAATGTTTTATCCTTGAGAGATATAAACTTTAGGGGGAGTAATTAATGTTTTCAAAACTTTTCTCTAAAAACATTAAAAATTGATCAGAAATACAAAAATAGTATACTTTATGATTGCATAGTTAATTGACTTTTCAAAACATTTAAAACACAAAAATATGATAATATGTAACACCCGGGATTTTTGACAGAATAAAAGAAAGAAAAATAATAAGAAAAGAAAAGTGAAAGTATCTTGAAAGAAAGGAAAAGAAGCATAAGCGGCGGGGCTAAAGAGCAAAAAGTACAAAACTAAAATATTTTAACAATATTTTGAGTATGGGCGCCCATATATGCTAACAACTTCTGCTTTTCGACTGAAAAAGGAAGAAGTAGAAGAAAGTGAAGTTCCTCTCAGTTTAGGAAGAAGAAAAGGGATGAATTTGCAATTGGTAAGTGTTTGTATGTGTTTTTGGTTCGGTTTGTGTGGTATTCGACCTTAGAACCGATTTTTATGATTTCTACACGTTTGGTTGTTCTTTTTATGTGTTTTAGGTGTTCGAACTAGTGTGCACACAGGTTTGGGAGAAGTTACTCTTGTTGGTTGCCATAGGTGAGTTTCTATACCTCGAATTCTACTTGTTTTAAACATTGTTGGGGCTAAAAATGCATGTAAAAGCGTTTTTATCATTTTAAGTACGTAACCGTATGTATATACATATGTTTTTTGTATGTTCTATGGTTGTTCATGCGTTATTCATGCATAGTATGATAGATATAAGTTAGAAATATGTTAGGGTAGTGATTGGAACTGAAAATGAGTTAGAAATATGCAAAATAGTTGGCCATGCGCACAAACAGGGCTCATGCGCCTGACTTGTGCCTTAGAAAAGCCTAAGTCCTGGGGTCATGTGCCCCAATAGTGCCCATGCGCCCAAAATATTGCTTGAAAATACTAAGTGTAGGCTCATGCACCTGAACAGTACCCCACACCCCCAAGTTTTGCCTTAGAATTTCTAATTGTAAGTCGATGCGCCTCTACAGTAGTTCATGCACCTAAGTATTAGGCTCAGACGCCTAAGTGTACCCCATGCACCCAAATAGTGCCCATGCGCCCGAAGTGGCTCATGCGCCTAAGTGTTGAAACGCCTAAGTGAGCCCATGCACCTGCATCGTGGAAAAACGCCTAAACATGCCTTATGCACCCGCACAGTGCCAAAGCACCTGAAACACTTAGAATTTTTCTGAAATTTTGGAAAGATCAGAATTTGTAGGGTTTGACCCTAGTTTGACTTTAGACTTATATTTGTTCATTTTATGATTGTTTATGGTTTGATTTCATGTTCCATATTATGTATTATCATGTGACTTTATGTAGTGTGTTTATGCTATACCTAAAGTATTATCATATTGAAAGTGAAAGATTAATGATAATGATAGTGGAATATAAAGAATGAACGAATAAAAAGTCTTACAAGCAAAATGAAAGGAGGTTCACAACTCATTGAGAGTTGCTAGCTCAACTGTGTGTAATATGGCATGCGATTTTGGCTAACCCATGAGGGTTCACACACAGGGGGATCAATATTAGTGATTGATCCATAGTAAAAACAGGATCCTTGTTACTTTACCCTGAAAATGAGGCGGCTGTGTGCCGGGAATAAGGTGGTTGTGTGCCCAACGATGAATGCAAATTTATGACAGGATCTACAAAAAGTGAAATATAAAGGTAAAGTACAAAATGAACGAATACGTGCGATAATGAATGATGAATGAGGTTATACCTTGTTGTATGTATGTTGAATGCTCACGTACGAAAGTAAAGATATTATTTTTTAAGAAAGAGTTTTTTCATATATAAAATGTATAAAGTATTTCAATACTTTAAAACTAGAACTCACTCAGTAATGCTGACTTTTATGCATTTTCAATTGGCAGGTAGTTTTGCTTAGGATGGCACACGGGGAGGCTACTCGGCAGAGCAAGACTGGCATCCATTCACACATAATATTATTGTTGTTTTGTAATGCAATTTAAATGAAGGTTTTGTAACTTAAAAAATGTTGTATTGCTTAACAACAATAGTTATTAATAAATTGAATGGTTTTTGTTAATTTATTCCGTTGCTTAATTTGTGAAATGTGTATTGTTTATTGTAATAATGTGATGATTGTCCAACTGTGAGGTCTCCCGGAATGGGGCCTTACAAGTTGGTATCAGAGCTAAAGTTTAAGTGAATTGGGTAAATTATTTTCAAAAACCTAATCTTAAATTGAGAATGGGGCTAAAGAAAAGGAATGCCAGCACGAGTAGCTACGTGCCATCAGGTATTTCTTTTCCTGAACGTTAACTGGTATTATATGCGTGGGCTATTTGAATTATGTGCTCTTATTACATTTAGATACTGATGTAGTGAGGATAGGAAATACTTGGGGTGTGAAGAGTAAAGTAAGTGTGTAATCACAATTGGCCACTGTAATTAGGGACTTACTATACTTAACATAAACTGAGCTATTACCATGAATGATTGTGTTAGTGTTTGAATCTTACAGTGAGTAGAGAATGGCTGGAGGTAGATCGTCTAAGGCCTCTAGAGGTGGAATACATGGTGGATGTGGTGCTGAACCGCGTGTCACAACGAATAGGGCTAAGACTACTGAGAGGACCCGTGAAGAGCTCGAGATCCATCACTAGGAAGATGGTGATGAGAATGCAAACTTGAGGGTCTCTGTGAAAGAGGTAGTAGTGGAGGAGGTTCATCAAGTCATGTAGACGATTCTACCGTCTGTGGTGACTGAAGTAATTAAGGATATGACGGAGGATGAAAAGAAAGAGAGAATGTAAAAGAGGAAGACCACTGGGGGAGGAGAAGAGAACAATCAGAGACTAAGACGGTTGTCTACTGTGTTGAGGAGGAGGAAGAAGCCGTGCAGGAAACTACACATGGCTGTAATTATGGGGCATTTCAGAGATGCAAGCCCCCAACATTTGATGGGAACAGAAATGTTGTTGTTGCTCACCGATGGGTGAGGGAGAAGGTGAAGTTTGATACCCACTCATTTGTGGACTCGGCCTAATGCTGGTGGGACAACATTGTCCAGTCCGAGGGTAGCAGGGCCATTGGCAGGATGGGGTGGCCAGAACTGAAAAAGATAGTGATTGAGGAGTTCGGTCCTCACAGGGAGTTGGATAAGATTGAGAGGGGTTCCTACAGCTAGATGCAGGAACTACGATGCACCAACAGTACACCATAAAATTCAACAAGATGGCAAGGCTGGTGCCAGATCAGGTGACTCCTGTGTCAAGGAAGATCAAGAGGTACATTCAGGGACTGCCGACAGATATCCAGAGACATCTGATTACCGCTCGGCCAGGTACGTTCAGATCGGTAGTCGATTTGGCAGGAAGACTATATGATGGGAGGGAGGTGGTGGGTATGGTGGAGGGGAGTAAGAAAAGTGGTGGTGACAAGAACTAGAATGGGAAGCAGTTTGGTCATGGCGGTTTCACCCCAAACAACAAGGGAACAAGAGTGGATGATCGTAGGATTGTGTCATCAAGCTCGGGGATGAGGAAATGTAGTTGATGTGGAAGGGAGCACACGGGTGAATATACGTGGGGAGAGAATGTATGCTTCTAGTGTGGGAAGCCCGGTCATGTGGCGAAGATGTGCGGAGTTATATGGTGTTATAACTGTGGCAATGAAGGCCATGTGAGCAGAGATTGCAAGAAGCCGCGAGCCGAGGGTTCTAGGATGAAAAAGAAGCAGGAAGAGGGAGGACAGAGGGCAAGTACTAGAGCCTTCATGATGATCACATAGGAGGCCAGGGTAGACCCCGACATCATGTCAGGTATGTTTCTAGTAAAACAAACCCGTGTCTCTGTATTATTTGATTCTGGTACTAGTAGGAGTTTTATATCTACAACTTTCTGTGCTAAGTTGCCTGTTAGTAGTAGAGTATTGACGAACCTTATGACATAGAAACTGCTATCGGTATGTCTACCATAATTACTGATATGATAGGAGACTATGCCACAGAACTACAAAGCCATAGGTTTTTTGCTAATTTGCATGTAATGCCCCTAGGCAGATTTGATGTGGTACTAGGGATGGATTGGTTAGTAGCCTACGAGGCAAACATCATGTGTCGCAAGAAAATGATTCCATTAATTGCACCCAATGGAAGTTTGGTGACGGTCTACGGTGATCGTGTTACTACGGTTCCAAAGGTGATTTCGATGGCGGTGGCAGAAAAGTTCATGAGACGTCGATGTAGTGCCTATCAGGCCTACGAGAAGGATGTGGATATGTCGGTACCATAATTATCCGATGTATCAGTGGTATGTTACTTCCCAAACATGTTCTCAAAAGATTTACCGTGTGTGCCACTAGACCATAAGATTGAGTTTCAAATTGATTTAATACCCGGTGCTCAACCCGTTGCCAAAGCACCATATCGATTAGCTCCGACCAAGATGAAAGAACTAATGGATCAACTGCAGGAATTAATTGATAAAGGGTTCGTCCGCAAAGCATCTCTCCTTGGGGTGCTCCGGTGTTGTTTGTAAAGAAGAAGGATGGTAGTATGAGGATGTGTATCGACTACCGTGAGCTGAACAAATTAACGGTAAAAAATTGGTACCCGTTACCAAGGATTGACGACTTGTTTGATCAGCTCTAAGGTGTTAGTTGGTTCTCAAGGATAGATCTCCGATCTGGACACCATCAATTAAAGGTGAAGGAACAAGATATTCCTAAGACAGCTTTTCGCACGCGTTATGGACACTACGAGTTTCTCGTTATGTCTTTCGGTTTAACTAACGTGCCAGCTGCCTTTCTGGATTTAATGAACTGAGTGTGTCGGCCGATGTTAGATAAATCAGTGACCATGTTTATTGATGATATCCTGATTTATTCAAAAAATGAGGAAGAACATGTTGGTCATATTCGAGATGTATTAGAAACGCTTAGAAGGGAGAGGTTGTATGCCAAGTTCTCCAAGTGCACATTCAGGTTGCACAAAGTTCAGTTTTTGGGTCACGTGGTAAATGTTGAAGGAATCATGGTGGACCCGACAAAGGTTGAGGTAGTAATTCAATGGAAGTCTCCAAAGACGCCATCCGAGATCCCTAGTTTCTTGGGTTTGGCGGGTTATTACAGGAGATTCATCCAAGACTTCTCCAAGATAGCTTCTCCGTTGACTAAGTTGACCCATAAAGATGTGAAGTTCGTATGGGGTCAAGCATAAGAGAATGCTTTTGAGGAATTGAAAACGAGATTAACTCAAGCTCCTGTCTTGATATTACCCGAAGGGATTGACGACTTAGTGGTATATTCGGATGCTTCTTATTCAGGACTGTGTTGCGTGTTAATGCAACGTGGAAGGTTAATAGCATACGTATCCCAATAGCTAAAAACCCACGAAGTCAATTATCCTACCCATGACTTGGAGCTAGCAGCTATGGTTTTCGCGTTGAAGATTTGGGGGCACTACTTATACAGGACAAAGTGCACCATCTTCATGGACCATAAGAGCTTAAAGTATTTCTTTGAGCAAAAGGACCTCAACATGAGGCAAAGAACATGGTTAGAGCTCATCAAGGATTATGACTCTATGATCCATTAACATCCGGGTAGGGTCAACGTTGTGGCCAATGCCCTTAGCCAAAAGGAGAGACCCGAGCCGATTCGGGTGAAGGCCTATAAGTTAGTTATAACCGCTGATGTGATGAAACAGGTCAAGGGCCTTCAAGACGAAGCACTTAAAGAAGATCGGATTGATTCTGAACGAATGAAGGGTTTAGTCACAGAATTGGGTGATAAACTCTCGGTGTTAGAACCCGAAATGACGGATGTGGATCCCTCGTTATGGAGACCTATAGGGGCAAATTATGGATAAAGCTCACAAGACTAGATACTCGATTCATCCTGGTGCCATGAAGATGTACCAGGACATGAAGAAGGATTACTGGTTGCCAGGAATGAAGCGTGATGTAGTGGAATATGTGAGTAAATGCCTTACTTGTTTGCAAGTGAAGGCAGAGCATCAGAAGCATTATGGGATGATCCAACCGTTGGATTAACCCGAGTGGAAGTGGGAGCACATCACTATAGACTTCATAACAAAGCTACCTCGTGTGGCGAGCGGGTATGATACCATTTGGGTGATAGTTGATCGTCTGACAAAGAGTGCTCACTTCTTACCGATCAGCGAGACATACTCATTCGAGAAACTGGTGGATCTGTTCATTAAGGAGGTTGTAGCTCGTCATGGTGTACCAGTGTCTATTGTTTCTAATCGTGACTGTCAGTTTACATCCAAGTTTTCTAAAAGATTTCAGATGCAATGGGGACGAGGCTACAGATTAGCACAGCTTATCATCCTCAGACAAATGGTCAGTCTGATAGGATGATTCAGATGCTCGAGGATATGCTTCGAGCATGCGTGATCGACTTTGGAGGAAGTTAGGATGATCACTTACCGTTAGAAGAATTTTCATACAACGACAACTATCATGTTAGTATTGGCTTGCCACCATACGAGATGCTATACGGTAGAAGGTGTAGGATGCCCTTATGTTGGGGAGACAATGGGAAAAAAGAGCTGGGGAGTGTTAAGGTGATCGAGGCTATGACAGAAAAATTACAAAAGATTAAAGTCTTTATGAAGGTAGCCAAGGATATGTAGAAGTCGTATATCGGTAAGAGGCGTAGACCGATTGAGTTTAACGTAGGTAATAAAGTTATGTCGAAGGTCTCACCTTGGAAGGGGATCATCCGGTATAGAAAGTGAGGTAAACTAAGCCCAAGGTATATAGGACCTTTCTGAATCATCGCACGAGTAGGAGAGGTAGCCTATCGATTAGAGCTGCCTAATGAGTTAAGTGGAATTCATTCGAGATTTCATGTATCTCATCTGAGAAAGTGTTTAGCCGATAAGGATATGATTGTGCCACTGGAGGATATCAAGGTGGATGAACGGCTTAATTATATAGAGCAATCAGTGGCAATCATCGATAAAAAAGAGAAGAGGTTGCGGAATAAAGTGGTTCCACTTGTGCGTGTGCAGTGGAAACACCAAAAAGATTCTAAGTCTACGTGGAAGGCTGAAAAAGAGATGAGACAGCATTATCCACAGTTACTCGAGGAATGACAGGTTTCAGGGACGAAACCTCTTTAAGGGGGTAGACTTGTAACACCCGGGAATTTTGACATAATAGAAGAAAGAAAAATAATAACAAAAAAGGGAAAGTATCTTGAAAAAAAGGAAAAGAAGCTTAAGTCGAGGGGCTAAAGTGCAAAAAGGACAAAACTAAAATATTTTAATAATATTTTGAGTATGGCCAACCATATATGCTAACAACTTCTGCTTTTCGACTGAAAAAGGAAGAAGAAGAAAGTGAAGTTTCACTCGGTTTAGGAAGAAGAAAAGGGCTGAATTCACAATTGGTAAGTGTTTGTATGTGTTTTTGGTTCGGTTTTGTGGGGTTTTCGACCTTAGAACCGATTTTTATGAGTTCTACACGTTTGGTTGCTCTTTTTATGTGTTTTAGGCATTCTACACGTTTGGGTGTTCTAGATCCCGGTTTCTACTTGTTTTAAACGTTTTTAGGGCTGAAAATGCATATAAAACGTTTTTTTTTTCATTTTATGTATGTAACCGTATGTATATGTGTATGTGTTTGGATGTTCTATGGTTGTTCATGTGTTATTCATGATTAGAATGATAGATATGAGTTAGAAATATGTTAGGGTCATGATTGGGACTGAAAATAAGTTAGAAATATGCAAAATAGATAGCCATGCGCCCAAATAGGCCCATGCGCCTGACTTGTGCCTTAGAAAAGCCTAAGTGCTGGGGTCATGCACCCTAATAGTGCCCATACGACCAAAATAATGCATGAAAATACTAAGTGTAGGCTCATACGCCTGAACAGTACCCTATGCGCCCAAGTATTGCCTTAGAATTTCTAAGTGTAAGCCCATGCGCCTGTACAGTAGTTCATGTGCCTAAGTATTAGGCTCAGACCCGTAAGTGTACCCCATGCACCCAAATAGTGCCCATGCGCCCGAAGTGGCTCATGCACCTAAATGTTGAAACACCAAAGTGAGCTCATGCACCTGCATAGTGGAAAAACGCCTAAACAGGCCTCACGCGCCTGCATAGTGCCAAAGCGCCTGAAACACTTAGAATTTTTCTGAAATTTTAGAAAGATCAGAATTTGTAGGGTTTGAACCTAGTTTGACTTGAGACTTATATTAGTTCATTTTATGAATGTTTATGGTTTGATTTCATGTTCCATATTATGTATTATCATTTGACTTTACGTGGTGTGTTTTTGCTCATATACGTAAAGTATTATCATAATGAAAGTGAAAGATTAATGATAATGACAGTGGAACATAAAGAATGAAGAAATGAAAAGTCTTACAAGCAAAATGAAAGGAGGTTCACAACTCATCGAGAGTTGCTAGCTCAACTGTGAGTAATATAGCGTGCGATTTTAGCTAACCTATGAGGGTTCATACACAGGGGGGCCAATCTTGGTGACTGATCCATAGTACCAAACAGGATCATCGTTACTTTACCCAGGAAATAAGGCGGTTGTGTGCCGGGAATGAGGTGGCTACGTGTCTAATGATGGGGGTAAAGTTATGAAAGGATCTAGACACAATGAAATATGATGATAAAGTATGAAACGAATGAATACATGCGATTATGAATGATGAATGAGGGTATACCTTGTTGTATGTACGATGAATGCTCACGTACGAAAGTAAGGAAATATTTTATTAAGAAAGAGTATTTTCATATATAAACTGTATAAAGTATTTCATTACTTTAAAACTAGAACCCACTTAGCAACGCTGACTTTTTTGCATTTTTTGTTGGCAGGTAATTTTGCTGAGTATGGCACACAAGGAGGCTACTCAGCACAGCAAGACTGGCAGCCATTCACGCATAATATTATTGTTGTTTTGTAATGCAATTTAAACGATGCATTTGTAACTTAAACAATGTTGTATTACTTAACAACAATAGTTATTAATGAAATGAATAGTTTTTGTTAATTTAATTCCGCTGCTTAATTTGGGAAATGTGTATTGTTTATTGTAATAATGCGATGATTGTCCAACTGTGAGATCTCCGGGAACAGGGACTTACATAATAGCTATGTTGGTGTGCAAAATTTATGAAATCACAAGTGTATTTCAGTGAATGCAAGCTTTCATATGCACAACATGCAATTAACAAGTTAGAATGAGCAATTGTATCACATCGGTGAACAAGTTATTCTAAACAAGGATTCGCAACATTAACACAAGAAGATTGATGATCTAGATAGGTCGGACTCACCTAGTTTAGTTTAGCTTTTCTTATCTTCTATGTAATAGGACTAATGTTAGATAACTTTCATTTATGTAAGTAATGTATTAGTTTCGCACTGACCCAGCAAAACTACGAGCGAATCTACTGATTCGCTCGTAGTCAGCTGATGAAGGTCACCCGGCGAAACTGTTGTTCGCTGCCGGGTGAACTTACTTGTTGGTCAAGGTAGATTTGCTACAGCGAATCTACCAGCGAATTTGTCTCTGTTTATATATATATGCAGTTCATGTATCTTTGGCAGCAAGTTTTGCCAAACCCAATCGAAATATACTTTTGCATTACTATGTTCATAGCTTGTTTGGGCTGGAATTGCCTTTGTTTTTCACATCTTTGAGCCTTATTTGTTAGTATTGATTGAGTTTGGATCATATGGTTATATTTTGAAACTCATTTTTGTGTTTTGCTTTGTTGATTCAATATTTGTGGGATATCTCTGTCTTTATCATTCATTAGCACTGAAATCGATCACCAATGGACCAAAAATATGGTATTAGAGCCTTTGTGCTCTTGATTTGTTGAGTTTTTGGGGTCTTGAGGTGTTTTTGAAGAAAAGTCACTGTTTCATTCGATTTGTTATCATCAAAATGTGTTTTACTTACTGAAATTCATAAAAAAATTATTACTCAAGTGGTAAGGAGATATCCCAATCATCCAATCACTAATTCATAGTGATTTGGATGAGTTTAGAGTGATTTTCAGACCGAACAGTGCTGTTCGTTCATCGGGCGAATTTATTGTTTTTCCAGCGAATTTGTGGCCTTTCGAGCGAATCTAATTTTCGTTGTGGTTTTAGCGAATCTGCATTCATTGAACGAAAGTTCATCTTTGTTGCCTAATTCTCAAGTGAAGATACCGTCGAATTTACCACTAGAACGAAAGTTCTACTAGTTCTGCAAACTTGTTGAGCGAACTAGAGCTTCAATAGCATTGATTTGAGCGAATCTGCTGTTGGTTTGCCAAGCGAAGTTACGGGCGAACTTACCGGCGAATTTACATCTTTCTCAGCGAAGTTATCAGCGAATCTACATCTATTCAGCGAATCTAATTTCTGATTCTATCATGTCTACTTCAATCGTGAATTTGACTGATATGGAATGTGTTCAACCAAACAGGCCACCGAGGCTTGTCAACGGAGAGAATTTTGAGGATTGGAAATGGTGCTTGAAAGCTTTCTTCTTCTACACTGATCATGGTCAGTGGGAATCTATCACTAATGGACCTCACTTGCCTACAACAACTCTCGGATCTGTCACTTCACCAAATCAGGATCCTAGCACTTATACTGAGATTGACATCAAGTTGCTCGATCGT
>BJCO01362489.1:0-17063 GCA_018326465.1 Flaveria floridana
AACACAAACCCAAGACCGCCGGCCAACAGACCAGCGGTATATCCATGGTGGTAGTGGTGCAGACGGCGACAACCCAGGGGGAACACGACAGCGGTATGGAAAAGCAGAGAAACCTTTCTCTCTACAAAAAAATCCATTGTGATAAAAAGGGGCTTCTCCTCTGTCTTTCCTTATAAAACTCATAGAAGGAGTAAAGTAAACAACTCATCAAACTGGTGTGGTCAAACGAAAAGCTCAAGTAAGTTAACTATTTCTCCATTTGCAAAATTAATATTATGTAATATTTTAACGATATTTTTTATAATGTATCCCCCCCCTTCACTACCTTTTTTTCGTGACAATGGTACGACGCTAAATTTTTTTTTATGGTTTTACGGTCATGCCATAACACGAGAATCATGTAAAACTTAAATTAGTAATCATTATAATTTAATTTAAGCATATTATTTAATAATAAAAGAGATGAAAAAATAAAATGATTGACTCACAAAATTATGACACATGAAGCATATCACTTGTAGTGACATGTGTGTACATATCACTTGTAAAACTTAAAATGTTGTTGTAAGGAGATGACTCTCGTCGCCCCTAAAGACCTGTCTCCTTGTAGTGATATGTGTGTACATATCACTTGTTGAGTATAAGATTCTTATAATTGATATTACAAAACTAAATTTGGTTGTTGATGGATAATACTATTAGAACGTGTTACTATAAAAGAAGTTAAATTACTACTAAAATTATTACTGTTGAAGAAGTCAATGAGCTAAACTGATAAACGATGAGCTGTTGTCACCAACATTTACATAATAATATTGAAGTGAATTACAAGTGAAAGAACAACTTACTTACAAAGCAAGTTCTTACTAAGGAAGAAGATGATTTGCTTACACAAGTTTATGCCGAAGAAGTCTAAGTATTAAGTTATTGACGAAGGTTGTGCTGAAGCAATTTAGTACTGATGACAAAGTTACTACTAAAGCAACTTACTGTTGAAGAATAACAATTTATATTGATAAGGAAATTACATGAACTTATAAAATGAGCGAAGTGTCATGGAGGAAGATCAAGTAAGGAATGAAGAAGATCTATTATATGTGTTTTTTCTTTATTGTAAATTTTTGTAGTGATCTTTAAAGAATCATAGCTATAGGAGTCGTATAAACTCAATTATATTCATAAACCCTAATTGTAAAATCCATAACATTCTTGATTAAAAAGAGTTTCTAATTGATTAAAGTTCAACTACTACAAAGTAAGTTTTGATCTAATAATTAATTACAGGATATTAGTAAAGTATTAAAATCTCGATTCATCAAGTGGTATCGGATTTATGTTCTTAAAATAATTGATTTTAGACCTGGTTATGATTCGAACTTGCTTTTTGATCTAATTTAATAAAAAAAATCAATAACTTGAACTAGAAAATTGAATATTCTTACACTTTATTTTAGTAAGATGGAAAACTCTAACGTCTCCACAAACATGCATCCAAAACTTGTCAAGAATGACTATGAATTGTGGAAGCACAAAATGAAACACTTTCTCATCGTATTTTATGTTGCTTTATGGCTCAATTTTGTATCAACTTGTTAAGAAATTGAAGGATGAAGCTACACAAAACAGTTAACAACTTTTGATTTAGTATGATGATTACTAAAGTTTGTCAGGCAGTAGCTTCAAGTTGAAAGCTACTGAAAATATGAACCTTGTAATTAACAGTCCAGTCAATCTGCCAAGAGTCTATATACCTATGATACTCAGACTCGTACTAGAGTATAAATCTGCATATAGAATAGATGTATTTGTCGATGAGCATTATATCAACCGAATCACTGCAATTGTTATATTACAAGAATCTTAGTGTCAAGAAGTAGTGGGACGAGCTTAATTCTGCAACTACTGAATTTTGCTGCTTCTTTGATTTATCTATTTTGTTTTTATTTTTATTATATTCAATTAAAGTTCATGTTCGTGGTGTACCACAATGTGAAGATCAATGGTTGTAGTCTGTCCTCAATTGTAATCATAAAGTGTATGATGTAAATTAACTCTAATATAGTATAAATACCTCCACTATCAAATTGTTATGATCTAGTTCAAAGTAAAACAATCTCAGTAGAGAACATGAAGAAAATTCCAAAGACAAAAGAGATTTGGATTTGGTTTAGATAAAAGCAAACTAAATTGCTTCACTTGTCAACAGATGGGTCAAGTTTCAAAAGAATACAAATCCCCAAAATCCAACCATGGTTTCTCAAGCTTTTACCTCTTGTATAATAAAAATACTACTAGTGTAGTTTCTCAAGAGGATAGCATTGATTAGAGCTTTCAAATTGAATATTTTATACCACTAAACAATGCTCTTATAACTAATATGGCAGTCTACAAACAAGGTAGTTGAATCTTATTGTACTCTTGAACACATATCTAAAGTACATATGTATAGTGATCATAATTGTGAGATGCTAAATGAAATGAAATCAATTCACGTCTTAAGATCTAATTTTAAAAACGTTGATCTAGCTTGCTCAGAAATAAAAGATTGGAGTTTTCAAAAACTTATTTCATCCTTAAAACAAATTAATCTAGTAACTCAAATGATGATCTCTTACTTAGATTGAAGTCTACATAAGATTGTCTAGATTTGGCTAAATCCTATGCAGAAAATATAATGCTTAATACGAGAAGTTTGAAAAATTATTTGTTATTAATGAGAATTCTCAAAGGTAGTATCATACCAAGACAGGTTTAGGGTATAAGGATGTTGAACCACTAGTTGTATACACCTGCAATAATAGAAGTCAGAAGCAATTAATAGTTAGGAAATAACAATCGGCAAGTAGACCTGTTGGTACATAAGATAATCGAAAGTTGGGAGATTATCCGCATTTAAGAGACACTTCTCGGTTATCAAACCAAAACCTTTAAGGAAAGAAAAGGTTTCATCCTGATAACTTAGCTAACAAACCACTAACAATAGTAGTGAAACTACCTACATCTCCAATTATAAAGTAGATACAGAGAGTTAAAGGTACTACAATTTAAAATTCTAAAAGTTTAAAGCTAAACCATAAATCCTTAAACCTACCTTAACTTAAAAGTATTTTAGTCACTTCCCTATTCATCAATAGTTGTTACTAACATGTGTAGGAATATAGAGAAAGGAAGAGGGACCTTCATATGTCTTCATTGACCTAGAAAAAGCCTATGACTGTGTACCGTGATAACTTATTTGAGAAAGTCTACGGAATAGAAGGGTACCAGAGAGGTATATCAAGGTAATCAAGGATATGTATGAAGGGGTAAAAACGTGTGTGCGAGCTCCAGTCGGAGACACAGAGTTCTTTTCAGTGGAAGCGGGACTCCACCAAAGATCAGCATTGAATCCATTTCTCTTTACAGTAGTGTTGGATGAGATGGCTAAGTCTATACAGGAGCTAGTCCCGTGGTGCATGTTATTCGCAGACGATGTTATGCTAATGTCAGAATCTAAAAGGGCACTGAACAAGAGGTTAGAACAGTGAAGAGCGGCACTAGAGAGCAAAGACTTAAGGATAAGTCGCTCTAAGACGGAATACATGCACTGTAACTTTAGTGGATCGAATGAAAAGGACACCTAAATTACTATTCAGGTCCGGCGGTCCCATAAACATCTAGGTTCAAATATTTAGGCTCGTACGTCTAGAAAGACGGAGAGATACACAATGTTGTAGCTATCGGGTTTAGGCAGGATGGTACAAGTGGAAAGTAACATCAGGGATCTTGTGTGATAAGAGGTTCCCAATATGACTAAAGGGAAAACTATACAGAGTGGCAGTTCGTCCGGCTATGTTATACGAAACAGACTGCTGGTCCATGAAGAAATCGCACGAAAGACAAATAGAGGTCGCAGAAATACGAATGCTAAGGTGGATGTATGGACATACGAGGCCGAATCGGATAATGAACGACGTCTTCCGACAGAGGCTACAGGTGGCTTGTATCACGGATAAAATACGAGAGGGAAGATTTAGATGGTTTGGCCACGTGAAGAGGAGACAGATGTCAGCGCCAGTTAGAGAAGTAGAACGCATCAACTTAGATGGTAAGAGGAGTAGAAGAAGACCTAGGTTGACCTAGGATGAGATGATTAGCCGAGATATTGTAGAGTTACATCTTTCCGAGCACATGGTCGAGGACAGGAGTGAGTGGATGCATAGAATTAAAGTCAGGGACTACTAGTGGGTCTTGATGCGATAGTCCGCACATGATGTCTAGGGTAACATTATTTGTCCAATGTAGGTGGAGCCTTAGTGCTAACTACCCTATTAGTATTGCTAATATTATAGGAAAAAATTATCTGCCTATGCCTTGCCTAATATCGTAGTAAAATTTATCTGCCTCAAACTTGTCTCAATGATGTTGTGTGTGCTTTTGCGATGTATGCTTAATTGCTTGTGTGAGGTACGTATTATTATTCTGATGGTTATGAGTATGCTATTGCTTATGTGCTTATATTGCTTATGTGATGTATGTGATGTATGTGATGTATGCAATATAATCTAGTTATTTTGTTTATGGACATGCATATGCATATACAAAACTCTATTGTGATGTAAATGTATGCATATACAAAATAATCTCTAATAATGTCTACCAAACTACGAGTTTACATATGCTGAACATTCTGTTGTTTGTATAAACGTAGGCAACATAGATCTTCTCATAAATCCAAATAGATGAATTATGTTACCTCTCATTTATATTTATTACATATGGATCTCTTTGTTTCAACAACCTATTCACAATCCTGGTTTTTACACAAAATTTATTCACAAAAAGTATATATTATATGGAGTTGTATTTATTGTATATTAAGTTTAAGAGGAAAATAAGGGTTGATGTTGAACAAGAACATAACCTTATGAATATTTCAAAGTAAGCTTGTTTTTCTCCAAAATGAAATGCCCACACAAGAGAGACAAATGAGGTTATCTCATTCATAAAAGTATATAAATACACAGTAGTATTTATTGTATCTTAAATTTAAGAGGAAAATAACAGGACTGATGTTGAACAACATGGCCTTATAATTAATATTTCAAACTGAGCTTGTTTTTCTCAAAGAAAAAAATACCCATACAAGAGAGACAAATGAGGTTATCTCATCTTATATATTGACATGGTCCTCAATAGTAATGGCAGTGGCGGACCCAGAAATTTTTTTCTCCGGGGTCGTAATTTTTTTCATATGGGTCGTAAATTTTTTTCATAGGGTCGAAGTTAAAAAATATACGGGGTCAATTAAAAACATCAATACACGTCACAGATAAAAAAAAATTCTGCGGGGTCGGTTGACCCCTCCCCACATAAGATAAGTCCGCCACTGAGTAATGGGGCCAAGGTAAGTTTGCTTATTCTTTGTTTTTGGTCACCTTAAAGATATGATTTTCGAAAAAAAAATGTTCCAACTAGATTATAAATTTTACATTCTTCATAGATTTTGTAATTGTTTCAATCACCAACAATAAAATATAATAACAAAAATGAGTTAACTCAAACTAGACAAATGAGGTTATCTCATCTTATATATTAGTCTTTATTTACAACGTTGTAAATAAAGACTAATTTTTGCTAGCCTGCTAAAATACTTTCATAATACTGTAGAAGACTATAAAAGGTTCGGCAAAACAATTGAAGCTGAATAAACATGATTTGCTCAAGATCAGTCGTGCGAAATGAAGATGTCACGCGAATCAAAGATGTCGCGCGAAAAGGGCATCCGCGCGACAAGCTTAGTCACGCGAGAACTAGTTGTTTAGTATAAATAGTATGTTTTTTGTTTTTGTAGAGTAAGTTCTGAAGTTCTTAAGTTCTAATTTTCACGTGTAATTTCTCTGTGCTTTTACACAAGATTGTAATCGTTTGATTATCAATTGAAGGCAAATTACGTTCTAAACTATTGCTTTCTTTTTCCAATCTCAATTAAATTCCGTATTCTTGAGATTGAGATCTTGATTGATTATTCTTGAGAGTTTTCTGAGTTTTACAATTGGTATCAGAGCATTTAGACATGATTTGTAAGGTTCTGACTAAAACTTTGAGTTTTAGATGGTAAGTATATCTATATGCAGGGTTTAGTTCTAGTAAAATAATACAATTTAAAGTAGATAAAAACCTAGATAATTATTGTCATCATCTTTGGTTAAGAGAAGAAAGCTACGTGTATAGCTACCTATTATAAATGAAATGGATTAGTTAATTAACTAAATACATTTCTATAAAACTAAATACATAAAAAATAGTTCTCGGTACCTTTGATTATTTAGTTAACAAACTGTCCCTAAAATCATGAATAGAATAGAATTCAGAAACAATAAACTTTTAGATTTGTTAGAATAACCTAAGATATTAAAAAATCGTCGACGCGATTAGATAAAATTCGGTTTAGTTAACTTAAAATTCCTCGAATATATTAAACATCCTAACTCATTCTTAATTGCAATTTCATTAACTAATTTATTTAAACGTGCAACTAAGTATAAAAACACAACGAAAACTTAACACATCAAATTGCTGCAAAACTAATTAAATATATTCACCCTCTTAGAACCTCTTAATCTTTTTCTTACAAAAATGTTTTGATTTTATATTGCATTTTTACAATAATATGTAAGGAAAAAATAATAAAATCTATACTATATAATAAAAAACTTTTTTTTAAAAACACATGTCAACTTTTGGTAAAACCCTAAACTTTTGTTTCCCGTCTCTCTCCTATTAAGTGAAAATAATTTTAAAAAAGCAAATTAAATAATTAGAAAAAGTTTCAACTACAAAGTAAAAAGTTTCAACTACAAAGTCTTATAAAACTATAAAGTTAAGTTGCATTAAGATGGTGACATATGTGTTTTTTTTATCAAAATTAGGTTGGGCGCAAAATTTGTAATGTTCCCTCTTCTCAACTTTTACTTTTTTAAACGTTCACAACTTGTAAATACAACTTGTTTTAAAAAAAACTACACTATAAAAAACACGCATTTTTTAATTATTAAAACGTGTATAATGTTGATAAAAAATAAAGTTTTTTCATGTTTTTTAACTCATTGTTTAATTTCATTAAGTCATTGTGTAATCTTCTAAATTGACGAGGATTACATAATTATCTGATTAGAAATAAACAATAAACTTGAAACATAAAAGACTTACATTTTTCATTATAATTTTATTCAAAAATTATCATTTTAAAAAATCACAATGCATATCACAATTGTCAACATCAGACATAACGAGTAACATCATGACCAGCATTAGACTCGATAATTAACAATAGACATAATGGGCTAACTAACGAAAACTACACAATGACCTGATTAGAACTACATAATAAATTAAAAAACGTAAAAAAATATATTTTCAACATTGTGTTATTTGAAAATCATCTTTTAAAAAAATAATAAATAACATAATGATCAATATTATACACAATGGGTAACATAATGATCAACACAAGACTCAATCACTAGCAATAGACATAATAAGTTATTTGATGAGAATTACACAATGACCTAATCAGTTTACACAATGAACTGGAAACGTAAAAAAATTATATTTTCGTTATTGTGTTATTTAAAAATCATCATTTTAAACAACACAAGACATAATATAATGGTTAACATTATACACAATAAGTAACATCATGAGTTCATGACTAGCACTAGACTCTATGATTAACAGTAAATATAATGAGCTGCTTAACGAGTATTACACAATGACCTAATTATTACACAATGAACTGATAAACATAAAAAAATATAAATTTTCAGCATTATGTTATTTTAAATTTATCATTTTAAAAACATAATACATAATAAAACAGTCAACATTAGACACAATGATCTGACAAATATTAAACAATGACCTGATATTACATAATGACATGATATTACATAATTATTTGACGAATATTACCCAATGAGCTGAAATAACGTGAAAAGACTTCATTTCTTATGTATCAACATCATAGGCGTTCTAAAGATAAAAAAATTTGTTTTTACGGTGTATTTTTTTAGAAAAATAATATTGTATGTAAAAGTTACATGCGTTTAAAAAATAGTGAAATTTAAAAACATGGTTAATACTAAAATACCATTGGTCTATCAATTATTTACCATTATGCTAATAAATTTTCTTACCACTTGAATATAAGATATAATGTATAATAATTATTATTACCCTTTTGTTTTTGTCCTTTGTAGAATAACCCCACTCAAATAATTAAATATCCAAAATATAAATATTTTTTTCCTAATAAATTATTAAAATATACTAAATTATAAAATTCTAATTATGTTTTATCTTCAAATATAATTTTATAACTCTTGATTTTGATTATTTGTTATTTATAATTTCATAAGAAAGATTTATTTATTATTTTATTATTGTATAATGACATGTAACATACAAAATAGTAATAAAGCCTCTTAATTTTAATATATTAAATTTATTCTACCCATTTATACATGATGTTTAACCTAGTAATAATAATAATTTAAAACTGATTCATCTAGATTTTTTTTATTTGATACTACATAACTTCTTTGAAAAATAATTAAATTGTAACCCTAATAAGTAGTAACCAATTTAAAAAAATACAAAGCAAAAGGATGAAAGTCTGGGATGAGAATGGACAAAAAACCCGACAAAGCCACACCCACGCCCTGCAAAAATTGGGTCCCAACTCACAAAACCCTTCTTTCCCTTCATTATTGCCTCTTTTTCACTTTTGGAACTTACTTTTTCTATTTTTCATTTTTTACTCTTAAAATATATTTTTACTTTACCCTTCAATTTGATTCTTTTTTTTACAGTTTGAGGTGACCCATCATCAACTTTTATGATATTCTGTAATAAAGATAAAATCTAACCAACAAAATTGGCACATAAACAATCATTATATTATGGGCGATTCTTATAAATAATTATTATTTTGGAACATCATTAAATGCTTGTTATAAAAATATATATTTTTATCTTACCTAATTTACTAAGCATCAAGTAAGCTGATTTGTTTATGTTATTGTTATCATATTATAACATCTCTAACGTACACTAGGGTCTCATGACGTTTCATCTCATGGATCACACATGTTTCTTTCTTCTTCACCTCTAAAAAACAACCCATATGCGCAACGGATGGTCCATAATCAAGACCCATAGTCTTCCTTTCTCTTCCACGTCTAGGGCTTGTTGGTAGGGTTAACGAACCCTTGCTGCAAATGCTTTAACACAAGCAAACATGGCTAAATCATAAATAGCATAAATACGCTCTATAACCTATTGTTGAAGAAAGCTATCAAAATTCAAAAAAACGAAAAAAAAAACAATTTTTTTCACCTTCAATGTATTAAGTTATCAAAATTCTTAATGCAATGGCATATTAAATGGTGCTACTGGCCACACTCCACAGATAAAATATTGTGTCAAGCTTATTGGAATTAGGAGAATTATTGTTGATCAAAGAATGTTTATAGATGTGATCATAGATATTATTCAAAGACCAATAAAAAAACCTTGTATTGACAACGGTGTAGAAATGTTTTTTTGAAAATCATTAGTCACATTTAATATATATGCTTCCAATCCGTTTTATTCTAACATGTAACAAAATTCATAATCAAATAAAACAACTCCAAACACTATCTTCTACAACTTGTTTTATAACAAGTCATGATAAGATACATGTTTAATTAAAATCATCTATAACATCAACATAATCTTTGATTAGACGACTTGTCTAATTATGTTTAATTAAACCGGGTCTAGAATGGGTATGATTAGTGTACATACATGTATACCCTAGACATAGAAACTTATATTAATGAAAAGCAAAAGTATATATACATATATATAAAACATTGAAACAATAAATGTGCAAGTCACATATGAATCACCACATTTGAATGAAAGAGAGTAAAAGCAAGAAAGATGATAATTGAGATTGAGAATTGAAAGAAGTTAATGAAGGATTGGTCCACTGGCCTGTGCCTCCTGCAGAAGCAGCAGAAGCAGAAGAAAGAGACCACTACTATTATTTACTATTATTTACTATTATTTACTATTCACTTTCTCTTTCTCAATCACACAAATAACTGTGGTCTAGTGTGCTCTTCTGCCACCTTCCCATGCTTCATTTCAGTTTCCCCTCAAACCTATTATCATATCTCTCTCTCTTTTACCCTCTTTCTTTCTTTCTTTCTCTCTTTCTTTTGTGTGATGTAATCGATGCTTTTTTTTTCTTTCTTTTTTTCCTCTCTCTCACACATTAATCACACCTCCATAAACACACACTAAACACACACACACACACATATACACATCTCTCTCTCTCTCTCTCTCTCTCTGCAAATTTCACCTTCCTCCATGTCTGTGCATTGGTACTTGCTTATTATTTAAATCCTGCTATCTACTTCTGCTTACTGTGCTGTTACTGTGTGTATGGATGTATGTGTGTGTTTGTGTGTGTGTTTTGTTACTGTACTGCATGCAACATCTGACCACTAAGAACCCATGATCCAGGTTTACAAGCCATCCTTTTCTCTCTCTTGTTCCTCTAGGGTTAGTGTGTTTGATATAATCCACTTTTTATATTAATGTAATCATGTTATTAGTTTATATGATAAGTGATCTTAACTGAAGGATGATTTGGTGTTTTAGAAAGTGAGTTCGAATGTACATATTATTATTCCTTGCAGAAAGAGTTAAAAAACAATGGCGTGTACAGAATCTATATCATAAAAGTAGTATTTTTTGGGATATCATGTACCTTTATAATCATTTCAAAGGAGTCATTATACATATGGTTAGGCGTTATGCAAAATTATAATTGTGTGTCTCATCTTATTCCATTAACGAAAGCTAAAAATCATGTTGTAAACAAATATCCTCTAGCACATGTAACATCTTTTGTCCGCGGTTCAGATCTATATATTTAAGAAACTTGAATTTATTAGAGATGTTTCGGTACTTAGTTCGCCTAAGTACTCAATTATTTGTAAACTAGCAAAGGATCTTAATTCGGACGTTATCGACACCTATGCGATTCATAAAGGTTCTACATAACGGGCCATATAAATTGTATGGAGTATGTACCTATACTAGTTGTAAAGTTCTTGAACTGAACAAAGTATAAAAAAACAAAATTATAACGATGAGACAAGATCCGGCTATATTTACAACTTATATAGCATTATACAAGTCGTATAGAGACGATCAATCATGATTTATCACTTGTTTGTATCGTTGGAAAATCTCATCCTTCTATTTCATTCTTGGGATAATCAAATAAAGTATTGATTTTTGTAGAAAACCTTGCTGGAGTAACAAAACTAAATTAATATTGAAGTAGTCTCTAAAATTGTTTTAATTTTTATGACGGTATAAATAAAAAAAGTTCAATAGTACTCAAGTATTCTTTTATTAAGGAAAGGAAAAACAATTCTTTTTAGCATTTTTAACTGTTTCAAATTAACATAATCACCCATCAAATTATCATTACTACACCTAGTTTTACGTGTAATAACCAGGTAGAAGAATTTCTTCGGGATAGGATGCTGCTTTTCCAACTGTTTGATTTGTTTATGACTTTGAAAATATTTTCAATGATTTCAGAAACTAAAAGGAAAAAGTTTCGAGGTGATGATAATTTTGATCCTAGGTAAACATGATAATATAATCATGATAATCATTTATTAGTTTAGTATTAATTAGTCAAAGGCAGTATTAGTATTTGCTTAGGATAATTATTTTGAAGGATAGCAAATACGTTGTTTATTTATTTAAGCAAAATAGCGCGCCAATAAGGAGCCTTTATCAAAGGGAAAGATATCCATCAATGTTTTCAGAACTGGATCGGACGTCGAACCGAACGCTTTACTGATTTGGTGGTCGGACCGGTCTGACTGATCGGACCGGATTCAAAAACCGGATGACGTCATAATTATATATATAGTATAATATTATATATATAGTTATATATATATAATCAAATATAAGTAATTTATATATGATTTATAAATGTATTAACTATATTTGTATATCTAAAACACTAATTTATGGTTCAACACCCCGTTTTTACCCATAAAAATAAAAAAAATAAAATACCAAAATCCGGTCCGAATCGGTCTGGTTTTCCGGTCCGACCACCGGTTCGACCAGACAAAAACGAATTATAGTAGACCGACCGGACACCCGACCGATCCCCGGTCGAACCAGTCGGACCGTCTGGTCCGATCCGGTCGTGATGACATATCGTCTTAAGTGTTTGATATAAATAGTTAACTTTTATATAATTATTTTTTGATATTTTAGAGATGATTAAATAGAGAACAGTAAATTTATAAATGTCCTAAATCACTATTAAATAACTATAGCTTAAGCTTTGAAAGTCGGTTAAAGCGCAATCATATCCTTTTGGTGTTTAGGTTATATAAGATTATGCGCAATAATTGTTCAGTTAAATTGTAATTTAAATGATACGTAGATAAAAACTATTTTACTAAAACTTAGTTTAAATCAAGTGTGATGATTAACTAGTGTTTGGATCACCTGTTGATACATAATATAGAAAAGTTATGTTTGACGTCCGTTAAGGATTTGAAATCCTGTGAGTTTGGAGCCCCCTTTAATTATCTTGTAGTAACTTTTCGAGCCCTATTTGTGTTCATGTTATCATGTTTAGAGCCCTCAAAATATTCATTACGAATAGTCTAATCAGTAAGCAAATAACATATATGTTTAATTAATAGAGATATTCTTTTCGCATAGTGTGACACGTGCTATTTATTCTTATCAAATTTATACGGATTTAAATCTCATAAAGACGAGTAATAGGTGGATTCAAGTATGGAAATTTTGGGGTGTATGTTTCGGTCAATAAAAAATTTGTATAATTAACAAGATTTCTTCTGCCTCTCACACATGGCCTGCAGACCTTACTTGCAACTATAAAGAAGAGATCTTCCATATATGAAGCAAACAAACTTTCGTATAGTGAGCATGTTGTGAGACTCCTCAGGTTATCACGTACGTACACCTAGGCCTTAATTATGGATATGCTTAAGCTTCGAGAATCTTATCTTGTGCTTCTAAGTAATAAAGAACAAGCCGACAATACATATGGGGACCGCCATGAAGTGATAAAGGTTGGTTGAAAAGAACAACGGGCCGGTTTTTAACCTAGAACAAAACCGGCCTTATGGAAACTGGTAATTGGTTGAAACCAGTTTGGACGCGATCGAGCCATACGGTAGGGCCGAAATTGATTTGTAATCCCCTTCTTGAAACCGATTAAAACGGAACCGGATCGAACCGAACCCGGTACGCTTTTCAAACTGATGGAATTGGTTTCATCAACATGAACTGATCACTTTTCCCCCCAAAACCGGTCCCAAACCAATCGGTTTGAGCCAAATCCGGATGTTGATTAGGGTTCATCCTGAGTCGGTTCGGCCCGAAAACAGATTTTGCATCTATATTTAGTTAGTAGAGTCACACATGTTCTTTTTCATTAGCATGTATAAATGGTTTTGAATGTTACATTATGAATGGATGACATATTGATAATTATACACGTTAAGAATATATATTATCACTCATGTTAAATGTTTTTGTTACAAATTTATATGGATCGGCGCTTAATGGTGTTTAATTTGAATTTTTCAGCTTACGATGGTTTCTTGGTATTTTGGGGGAAAACAAATTAAATAAATATAATCATTGCACTTCAGCCATACTTGATAAATACTTTACATCTTAGAGAGATCATGGGTTCAAATCCAAACATGAGATGGTCACCGACAACCTGACACGGGGTCAACCCACCACACATTCATGTGAGACAAATTGGCACTAGATCTACTTTTCAACTTATTTTCAGCCTCGTTTAATACATATAACTTTTGAGAGCAAAACCTAGGTCTTTCTTGCCTAAAGATAGTTTTAAGCTTTTAGTAAGAGAAGAGAAGCAAGATTGAAAATCAAACACTTCAAAAAAGAATCTAACACCCCACGACCCGCCTTTACTTGTTTTTATCTCATAAACTCTTGATTCATCATGCTACCATCCATTTGTGCAATGTGCAAGTTTGGTTGAGGTTTTTGTAGACTTATGGACTAAACACTCGTTATCACTTATATTAAAAGAAGTTAATTTGGCAGTTTGTGGCAATTTGTAAATAACTTGTTGATGATTTGATGATGTGTGCTTGGTTAACATGATGAAATATTAAAGCTTGTGAGTGTTATTAATGTATTATGTTAGAAGAGTGCACGTATTAGATCATTATTCATAGAGTGGATATGTTTCTTTGTGATTTAACGTATTTGGCTATGAATAATGAATGGAGGTTGAATATTTAAAAAAAGGTAGACTAGTGTGGATTGCTTATGGGAACCATTGTACTTGTTATGAATTTATCTTATCTTCAAGTATGTGTAATTATAGATGTTGCTCCTAATACATGTATTCAGGATAGTACATTCATAAATAGTGAAACTTGTAAAGCTATTGTCAGATTACATGAAATGGAGGTGGTTAACATGATTTTATCATGTTAACTTTCCAAAGACTTATAGGTTTGGAATGCCTTGATGTGTAACACCTAAAATTTTACTATTAAACTCATGATTTAAAAGGATGGGGTTAAAAGTCTAAATATGTGAAATGTTAAAGGGGGTGATAGGATTAAAAGGATACTTGCCCTAAAAGTTCTCTATAAAAGAAAAGTTTTGCCGCCACCTAGCTTCTCCTTACTTACCCTTGATCGCAAAAAGGTTAGACAGAGAAAAAACTAAAAAGAAAGGTTAGATCTACATTTGTGTAATGATATCTAAGGTTTAAGTATGATTCTATATGAAAAGGTTGGATTCAGCTAGTCACAGATGAAAGTCGGCAAGGAGCATTATTTTTAGGGTTTGAACATTCATAGTTAAAATGTGAGTTCTAAATGTCATTCTTTACATGTATTCTAATGAGTTTGGTAGGCATGCATACTTATAAACACTTATGATAAAGATTATCAAGTTTTGAACATAAAGTTTACATTTTATAATCTTTAAACTAGGGTTTATGACGGAGCATAGTTAGTTACAAAAGGGTCGAAATTAACCTTCTTGTTTCTTGAATATTTCATTCCCTTGATCTCATTCCGACTTAGTCATTCCACTACAAGGAGACAGGTCTTTAGGGGCGATAAAAGTCACCGCTAAAGACCCCCTTAGTCGCCGCTATTACCTTTAGCGGCGACAATCGTCGCTAAAAAATCGCCGCTAATAAAACGCCGCTAATGGTCAAAAATCACCGCTAATGGGTTGCCGCTAATGAGTATATGTCGCCGTTATTGAGTCGCTGCTAATGCCCGCAGACAAACGAAAATATGTCGCCACTAGTGCCTTATAGAGTCGCCGCTAATACCACTGCTGTATTTTTCACAGCTTTCTGCTGTATTTTTCGATTTTCTCATATTTTTAAAACTAATTTATACAAGACAATCTGCATATTCTGCATATATTACTATCTCTAAACATAAATTACCATAATCCTTAGTTACAAACATAACGTTTTAGAATTCCGTCTAGGTACATCCTAACATTCAAACTATACTAATTAAGTCAACATCCATTCATACATTACAATACAATTCATACATAAACAATCTAAATTAAGTCAACATACATTTATCAATTAAGCTTCATCATCTTCATCGTCTTCACCGTCCTCATCACTAACTTGTTTATTTTTTCCATAATTTGGAGCCGATCTCTAAAATATGGGTCTTGAAACAACGCATCAATTTGTTCCTACAATAAAAATATATTTAAGTCCAAATTATAAACAAATTTGACCCATTTTCCATCCCGTCCATTTTGTGATCACAAGTCATGTTTAAACTAATAACATACAAATTAATAAAATATTGACTCATCCCCAACACGACTATTTTGTCTCATTTAACATTCAAATTCTAATAACATTTATGAACGTTTATTTTATCTTATTTAACATTCCAGTTCTATTTTTGTCCATTTTGTGATCACCTGTCTATTTTATCTATTTTGTGATCACATACATATACAAGTATACAAGTTTCGGATAATAAACGAGTTAAACGAATAACATTTACCAAACTAATAGCATGTATATATAAATTTAAGGTCATTATAAGTAAATATTATTGTTACCCATGTGAAGGAGACTGTTGGCGGCAGTTGAGACTTATCATGAGTAACCGGGGCTTTTGAAGAAGGTTTGAACCCAATCTCTCGGGTCCATCCGCACCTAGTACCGAGGACGTTTTCAAACGTATTCACTTGATCATCTCCTTGAGTTTGGGCAGCCAACTCATCCTCTAATCGCCGCTGTAGTTTACAAAAGGTGAATTAGTGTGTGTGTGTGTGTATGTATATAAATATATTTATACATGCAAGTAACAAAAAATTAAATTTAATATAGTTACTAACAATTGTTTCAGTGGCTGAGCTATCAATCGTCTCATCCTTAAGTGTATGAGCATCAATGAACGTCTGTAGGTGACTTTGAGCCTACTTAACATTAAATATTATTTTTTATTACAACTACTACGTATAAGAGAGAGATATATATATATAATAATATATAAACAAAACGTTACTTTTTTATAAGTTGTGCTGCTATACGATGATGTCCCCCCTCGGTTTGGGTATTTTTGGAGTTGACGATTTGCTTGGTTAACGAGTGACTGTTTTTGATGTTTCTCTGACATGAAATGTCTAATGGCACTCTCCCAATTAGCCGGAGTCATCCATTCAGGAACATTGACTAGAGCTCTCTCGACATCTCTCCAAACTTTCTAAAACGCCTTTCTGCATATTCTTTGCGATCTCTGTAACGCTTCATGTATATTGAAAAAATTCCCAACTTTAATTTTGTTCGATCATCGTCCCCATGAATCTGCTCCAGATCGAATGATTTCTAAAAAAATAAACAAAAGAAGTTAGTCAAGTAAAAACATAGATCTCGACATAAGATAAACTTAAATAAACAT
>BJCO01362490.1:0-13810 GCA_018326465.1 Flaveria floridana
ACCGCGCATCTCTAATGTTTCTCTCTCTAACCCTCTCTCTCTACTGTAAATCAAATGAACAGATCATCCCTTAAAAGAAAAGAAATGGTGGGCCTAAGTAAACACCCACAAACATTTGTGGCAGAAATGGAAAGCGAAAAAAGTATACTGATCCCACCGACATCTTGTAACAACAACAAAAAAAAAGAGAAACAAAGAACTTATGGCGGCGCAGATGTCCGAAGACGACAGGCCAAGCTGCGTCGCCGGAAACTGCAAGCCAAGCAACCATCGCCCTCCTCCGCTGGAAGCAGAACTGCAACCGACCGAACTTGTGGCGGCGCAGATGTCCGAAGACGACAGGCCAAGCGGCGTCGCCGTAAACGGCAAACCAAGCGGCCGTCGCCCTCCGCCGGAAATAGAACCGCAACCGGCCAAACCTGTGGCGGCACAGATGTCCGTAACAGGCCATGCGGCGGCGGCGGAAACGACAAGCCAAGCGACCATCGCCCTCCTCCGCCGGAAGAAGAACCGCAACCGACCGCACATCTCTAATGTTTCTCTCTCTAACCCTCTCTCTCTACTGTAAATCAAATGAACAGATCATCACCTTAAAATAAAAGAAATAGAATAGTAATTCTTTAAATAGAAAAAAAAAACTCATATAAAAAGCTTTAAATATAATAGTAATTCTTTAAATTAAAAAAAAAAACCACCGACCAAAGTCTTTAAATAGAATTATAATATAAGTGATAATCAAGAAAGCTTAAAATACATATTGACATCTATTTTTACAAGTAAAACCTCCCATGTAAGAGACAATACATCTACCAAATGGGCTAGCCGCACATTGTAGTACGTCATTTTGTTAAATAAAATTTTCAACTAAACTCTTCTAAAAGACTCAAATAATAGGCACCGTCAATGTAATTAATGTTTTATCATTATTATGCAAGAAGTATTTCAAAGGGATGTGTCCCGAGAGTACACTTATGGTCCATTTGCACTGTAAACCTATTATAAATCTTGATCTGGTTAAATTTTTTCTTTTAATTTGGAAAGGACCATTAGTATTTAATATCATTATTTGATATGAGAGATGTAGATATGTAATGGGACGTGACATTTTAATTATTGTTTATTATATATAGATTATTATTTTTAGTTTATAATATCATTATTTGATATGAGAGATGTAGATATGTAATGAGACTTTGACATTTTTTTAATTGTTTATTATATATATGTTTTTTTAAAAGCAGATGACTCCGAACCTGACGATTTATCGAGACTGGTTACCATGAACCTAGTCACCAGTCGTAAGTCATACCCAACAGATGTGCGGGAACCGCATTGAATCCGTAAACCCTCGCCCCCTATCAGGATCAAACCCAGGATGAAACCACGAGCCAAATCCTCATCTGGATGCCGCAGTAGTTAAATTGGGAGGATGAAAACCTGTGTCACTTAGTACACCAGGTCAACCCTTTAACCATTTTACCACTTACATCATTGGCTATTGTTCATTATATATAGATTATTATTTTTAGTTTAGTATAGTTTTAATAGCTAAATAACAATGTCGTTCATTCATTGGCCAAACAAAATCTCATTTACTTTTAATGTCGTTCATTCATTGCGATTGGACACTAATCTCTCTTTTACTTTCCCTTACCGGTTGTTAATAGCTAAATAATAATCAAGATAGTAATTTGTAGTGACAATTTCTCCATTAATTTTCTCCGATCTATGCGATTACAAAGGTTCTTTTAAAATAACTTTTTTAGTTTCTTTAAAAGATGATTTCTTTCTTTTTTAAGAACTGTGTTTTAAATTAAACCTTTTTTTAGTTTTCCATGAATATTTATAATTTCTTTGAATATGATTTAATTTTGAGGGTCCCAAATTTATTTTATTCTTTTTATTTTAATTTTAAAACTTATGAAAACTGGTTTTTGTTTCAAAGATTTAACATGACAAAATATTTTCAATATTTCCCGTAAATTAAACTTTAGTACGTTACCTTAAGTTACGAAAAAACAGTCAAATAACATAAGTGAACATTAACTTAAAAGCATCGTATTTATAAAAAAAAACTTATGACTTTTGTACATGCACGACAGGTCCATTTATAATAAAAGGGATGTGTCCCAAGTGAACATTCAAATAACATAAGTACGTATACTCTTGCGACACATCCCTTTTATTTCTTTAAAAAATTTCTATAAACATACTCTTTGTTTCTTTGAGTTGTTTTTAAAATGTTTAATCGTGATATCTATCAAATGTTTCTTAAGACATGTTTTTGTAATGAAGAAAAAAGTTATTTTGTATAAATAATTTTGAATACACGTTTTTCTAACTAAGAAAAATATTAACATTTTTTTTAAATAGTTGAATACATGTTATATTTATTAAAAAATTCTCTTGATCATTTGAATTCATGTTTTTGTAACTAAGAAAAACTTTAATTTCTAAAAGTTAAAAGAAAAAAAGGTGTTACAAAACTGAATAAAATATTTCGTATTTTTATAATTGTTTTTCATTAGATGTATTAAATTACCTCGTAAATGTTTCTTTAACTTTTGTAAAAACATTGTTAAATAACTTATAAAACATAGATATATTTCACAAATGATCACGATATATTTCTAATTAAATGGTTTATAAACCGTCCAAACTAGACCATATAGAAGACATGGGGGAGGTTTAGTCGGTTTAAAACTTGAAGGTTTAGTTTACACTTTGCATTTTAAAAAGCCGACCGGTTTGGTTTGGTTTAAGGTTAGCGTCTAGACTAAACTGTATAACCTGAACCAATCGTGTATATTTATGGAGCGGTCTTGTGTCTATAAAAACGTAAGATATTATTTTTTATATTACAATGCTTTTAAGTTAATGTTCACTTATGTTAACTTAAGGTAATAATGTTTTAAAAAGGAATTTGTAAAGTATCTGATGAAAATATAAATGAGAAACAAAAAAAAAATTAAAAGACACACTATATTAGTAAATATTTTTATAATTACACCAGTTTAATAAATAAATTTTACAACTAAACTCTACTAAAAAAACTCAAATCATAGGCATCATCCATGTAAATAATGCTTATGCAAGAAAAATATTGTAAACGAATGTGCCCTGCTAGTATACGTATGGTGCATTTGCACTAAAATTAGTGCTCTCGTTTTTTAGGGATGCTGTCGTCCTTCAGGATATTTATATCACATATTAACTAGTTTGTTAATTAGTCGCGCATTGTGATGATGTCGTACATCATATGATAGAGTAGTTCGGATAATACTGTCGAGTGAAAAACATATCATATTTGTTACGACCCTAAACAAAATTCACGTGAAACACAGACCAATTCAAAATGTGTATAAAAATAAACACGTGTGACGGTACTGGTACCGGTACTATACCGATCTCATCCTTTAGTGAGGACAACGCTTTTGCATTTAATACAAAACAACTTTATATGTAAAATTAATTAGATTATAAAAAATATACTAAATTAATTAAAGAAACATTTGCAACAAACGACTTTAATGTGTCATTTTTATCACAATACTATTATGATGTGCTAGCTTTCTCGAATGTAAAGCTCGTTGTATGTGTATTGTAATGAACTTGCTATAACATGTGGATTTACGTTAGAGTTATGATTTTTTTTCAACACAGTTTTAAGCACGTTAATTCACAGGCGTAAAAGATTTCAACAATCTTTTTCCGTTTCTTTCAAATATTTTTCCTTTTAGTTCTTTGAAGTTTTTTTTAATTTAAATTCTTAGGGAATATTCCGCTAAAAATTCCTTATTTTTATGATTTTTTTACATCGATAATGTTATTGATTTTTCGATATAGATTGTTTTCAATAGTTTCTTTTTTAATATAATATTTCAAATATTGTAATGCATGTGTTTACTTCAATGTTTCGTTAACTAAGTCGTGTTTTCATACAACACGTGAAGTCTTAACTACTAAATTTATACATGTAATGAACTAGCATTTATGGATTACAATATCCAGTAAAAAACAAACACTCAAATTATACAAGAAATACAAGAATGTGAGAACTCCAAGATGATGTATAAAGATCTCATCACGCGAAAACTTGAACTTGCTGCGCAAGAACTTAATGTTCTCGCGCGAGAACATCTGGATATAGCATTTCCGAAGGAAGTTTTTCATAACCTGAAGGAGTGGATAGTGGTATTATCCGTTGTGAATAAATGTCGTATATTGTTGGATAGTTAATATTTTGTTTTTATACAACGCATAGCATATTATATTATATTGAATTGTTTGAGTTGGTAGTCATGAACTCACTGGTATTATTGTTGACATTTTTTAAACATGTGTTTCAGGACAATGCTTGAAGGCTCCGAGATAATATTGAGGTGTGTAGTAAATTGATGTAATGAAGGCTTAAGAGGAACCGGGTGGCGGTTTGACTCGGTAAGTTTCATCTCAGTTGTTATTTTAGGCTCGAAAACTTTTAACTGATTGAAAGTTGACTTTTTAAGTTTCATTTCTTGTACAATTTTAATACTTATATATCTGTTTTTTTGTTTTGACTCAACTACACTACATTCACCAATTAGTGTCACATTCACAAACTAAAAATTCTATTAAAGAAGACAATACTACAAAATTTTAAGTCACTTTCCCATGGAGGAATTGTTGGATGAATTATATGGTAGCAGGATCTTTTTGAAGGATCTTTTCGAAGGATCTTTTCAAAACTTCATTTGAAAAATGGTTACCATCAGATTCAGGTGTTTGAAGATGATATACATAAGCCTGCATTATACTTCATATAATGTTAATGTTCTAATCCTATATAATAATTTTATATATGTTTAAACTTTTAAATGGAGACAAATGAAATATAAATAATACTTGTTTACTAACAATTAATTTTCTAAATTAACTTAAAACTGTTAAGTGTAATTAAAAAAATTAATAAATAACAATCAAGTTTCGTAATTTTAAATTTAATTCAAAGTAGATAAAGAAAAAAATAACAATAACCATTATTTATATGCGTTTCATTTGCCTTAATTTTAAAAAATTTAAACATATACATAAGATTAAAAAACTTTAAAAAAAAGTTGAATAACTTTAAGAAGAGAAGACTAATTAAAAACTTGAGACTTACAATTGTATAAAAGTATAAAACTACCCCTTCCAATAAATTTACAACAACGCATGCAGTGTTCGATTATGAATATCCACACACCTGTTGTTTAACAATATCCTGCTCCTCGGTCTCCTTTGTCTGTCTTACTTTCCTTAAGTGCTTCGATCTTGTCCTTGATCAGTTCATCGACTTTACCAGTATATATATTCACGAATAAACTGCATGAAAACAAATAATGAGTGATCATCAGACCACTAGCGTGATATAATTGAAGTTAGCTAATTCGTGAACAACAGGAAATTGTTGACAAGGAAGCTAGCAAAACATTCATTCCTTCTTTCCCTGCACAGGCAATACGTACATAAGATCATTACCCAATGGTCCACTATTATAAAAACAAGATTCTTAAGCACAAGAAATTTATATTTGGTTACCTGCTCGATGAAATAAACAAGCAACTCTTCAGCCAGTTCACGGTCTCCAGATTGTGAAGCGGTCTCCATTACGTCTTTGTAAACCTTATCTTTTTTAGACAGTGCAATAGACTGCTTCCATCTACCAGCTTTTTTGTAAATGTATGCAGCCACACGCCTCATCTCAAGAAGCTCGTGTTTCTCCATCTGTGGCACCATACAAAGCATAGATATTGTTGTAAATCGAACTATGAACAATTCAATCGAAGAACAAAGAACACATACGAATTGAATATTACTTCCGAAAGAAAACGATTACAAAGAATAATGAGTGCACTATTCTTCCGAAGGATTGATCCCTCCCAAATGAACTCTAATCTTCTTATATCAACCGACACTAACTAACACCTAACAACCCATTAACAATCAACTAACTGTTGACAACTAAACCCCACAAACTATTACACATTTACAAAACAAACCCTACACTTTAACTAGATATCTATATTAGACTTTATTATTTCAACAATCTCCACCTTAAAGTCTAATATAGACTTTAACCAACTCCCAAAGTCAACACAAAAAACAAACTTGGATCCTGGAAGAGACTTGGTAAACATATCAGCTGGATTAACACTTGTGTCTATGTTTGCCACTGCAACAACACCAGAATTAACCACATCACGAATAAAATAAAGCTTCATATTAATATGCTTTATCCTCTCATGAAACATACCATTCTTGGATAGCTGAACTACCCCTTGATTGTCACAGGCTACAACAGTCTTCTTCAACTTTATACCCATCTCAGCAACTAAGCCTTGTAACCATAAAGCTTCTTTAACTCCTTCTGTCAATGCTATATATTATGCTTCTGTGGTAGACAGAGCAACCACATACTGTAACTGAGCCTTCCAACTTACCACATTACCAAGCACCTTAAATGCATACCCAGTTATCGACCTGCCCTTATCAATGTCCTTGGCAAAGTCAGTATCTACATACCCACTGATAGTTACTTGACTCTCACAGTGGTTCTTAAACACCAATCCCCATTCCTGAGTACCTTTAAGATACCTCAGAATCCATTTCACTGCATTCCAATGTGACTTACCAGGAGTGGCTAAATACCTACTGACCATACTAACAGCATATCCCAAATCAGGCCTAGTACATACCATTAGATACATGAGGCTGCCTACCACATTGGCATATGGTACTTTCTCCATAGATCTAACTTCTTCATCTATTTGAGGACTCCCACTCATAGATAGCTTGAAGTGAGATGCTAGTGGAGTCTTAACAGCTTTACAATTACTCATTCCATAGTTAGATAACACCCTTTTGGCATATGAAACTTGTGTAAGCTTTAACACCCTTTGATGTCGGTTCCTGTGAATCTCCATCCCCAAGATTTTCTTTGCCTCACCAAGTTCTTTCATTTCAAACTCAGTCATGAGTAACTGCTTCACAAGCACTACCTCTTGCTTGTCAGCTGAAGCCACTAGCATATCATCCACATACAACAGAAGATACACATAACAACCCCATCACACTTCTTAAAGTATACATAACTGTCATACAAACTCCTACTGAACCCATGAGTAACCATGAACTCATCAAACCATTTATACCACTGTCTTGGTTACTGCTTCAGTCCATACAAAGACTTCTTCAACAAACAAACCTTCTCTTCTTGACCAACCTGTTCAAACCCACAAGGTTGTGCCATATATATTGTCTCATCCAAGTAGCCGTGAAGAAAAGCTGTCTTGACATCTAATTGCTCCAACTCAAGATCCAGATTGGCTACTATAGACAATAATACTCGGATAGAAGTATGCTTTACCACAGGAGAAAAAATCTCAGTATAATCCACTCCTTATTTCTGAGTAAACCCTTTGGCAACAAGCCTGGCCTTATATCTTGGTCCCCTACTACCAGGCTCACATTCCTTATGTTTAAACAACCACTTACATGCCACCAACTTGTGGTCCTTAGGCTTATCAACTAGTTCCCAGGTGCCATTCTTCTCAAGGGATGCCATTTCTTCTTTCATCGCCTCATACCACTTTTCACCATCTCTAGAATTAACTGTATCTGAGTATGATATGGGTTCATACATGGATTCCTACTCAGCTGCCATAAAAGCAACAACTAAAAGATTGTCTCTAAACCTCAAGGGGGGAATTACCTTTCTTCTTTCCCTGTCTCTTGCCAAATTGTAACTGGATCTCTTGACCATCAGTCTCCACCTCAATATGCACTTCATCCTTACTCTCATTATCAGAATTTACCTTTATACCAGCAGCCCCAACAACATCCTTATACATAAGGACGTCATTGAACACCACATCTCTATTGGTGATAACCTTGTGAGTACCTTCAATTCTCCATAACTTGTACCCTTTTACACCATCAGGATACCCAAGAAATATGCACTTACAAGCCCTGGGTTCTAACTTCCCTTGACTGGTATGGGCATAAGCAACTGAGCCAAACACCTTGAGCCCACTATAGTCTGTCTTTATGCTTGTCCAGACTTCCATAGGACACTTCATATTCAATACTCTAGATGGAGACCTATTAATCAAATAGGCTGCAGTAGTTACAGCCTCAGCCCAAAATGGCTTTGGAAGACCTAAACTAGTCAACATACATCTTACCCGTTCCAAAAGAGTTCTGTTCGTTCGTTCAGCAAGGCCATTTTGCTGAGGTGTACCTGGAACTGTGAGATGTCTAGTAATCCCCTTATCTTTGCAATATCTGTTAAACTCATTGCTACAGAACTCTAGACCATTATCAGTCCTCAACCTCTTAACCTTCTTCTCAGTTTGGGTTTCAACCATACTGATCCATTCCTTGAATGTCTTGAAGGCTTCACTCTTGGCCTTCAGAATAAACACCCAAACTCTCCTTGAGAAGTCATTAATTATAGACATGAAATAGCTAGCCCGACCTAAAGAACTCACTTGTGCAGGCCCCCACAGATCCAAGTGGATATAGTCAAGTATTCCTCTGGTAATGTGTTTTCCTCTACTAAACTTGACCCTCTTGTGCTTGCCCATTACACATGTTTCACAGAAACCATAACTACTCTATGTCAGACCATCAATCACCTGCTGCTTGCATAACTCCCCAAGACCTTGTTCACTAATGTGACCTAGCCTCTTATGCCAAAGAAAGGTTGTTTCAGTGCAGCTTGCTGATGCAACTGAATAACTTCCCCAACATCCATATTACCATCCAGCACATAGGTATTATTACCTTGTCTAGTGCCTGTCATAAGAACCAATGACCTTTGCAGACTTTCACCTTCCTATCTATGAGACTCACATGATGTCTACTCTTCTCAAATGTCCCTAATGACATTAGGCTTATTTTTAAACTAGGGATATACCTTACCTCCCTAAGTAGCAATTCATTTCCATTATTCAACTTGAAGGTATCTGTGCCAATGCCTACGATATCACAGGGCCTATTATCCCCTAATTTTACAGATCCAAGGTTTTGATCCTTGTATTCTGAAAAGTACTCCTTCTTGGGTGTCATATGAAATGAGCACCCCGAATCCATGATCCATTGACCAGCTTCTCCTTCACTAGTAACACTAAGAACATCAGCACTATCATATCCTTCAGACAAATCATCCTGAGATGCGCTATTCCCCTGCCCCTTATAGTTCCCACTGGCCTCGTTCCTTTTTTTCTTCCATTCAGGGCAATCTCTTTTGAAATGTTTGTCTGAATTACAGACAAAACACCTCCTTTTTGCTTTAGACTTTGACTGAGATCGACCCCTGTACTTTGAACTCCTCTGATCAGATCTTTGTTCTGACCTTCCTCTCACGACTAGACCTTCTCCACCTTCTTCCTTATGATCCGTTCGCTTTTTTAGTTCTTTTGAATTTAACGCGGCTAGAACCTCTTCTATTGTCAATGTTTCCCTACCATACATCAGGGTATCGACAAAGTGCTCACATGAGTGTGGTAGAGATGTCAGGAGGATGATCGCTTGGTCTTCATCAGCGAGTTTAACATCAATATTCTCAAGATCTAGGATGAGTTTGTTGAACTCATCCGTATGATCCTCTATTGATTTCCCATGACTCATCTGAAATGTATACAACTTCTTCTTGTAATACAGCCGATTGGCCAGAGATTTAGTCATGTACAGGGACTCCAATTTAGACCAAATCCCAGCCGCGGAGGTTTCCTTCACAACCTCCCTCAGTACTCGATCGTCAAGACTCAATATAATCGAACTATGAGCCTTCTCCACGATTTCTTTCTTTTCCTTAGCCGTGAGGTTCGCCGGCAACTTGTCTTCGCCTTTCAATGCATCCACCACACCATTGTGCACCAATAGTGCTCGCATCTTGACCCTCCACAGCTCGAAATCGTTCTTCCCATCGAACTTCTCAAGTTCGAACTTCGTGGACACCATCTCGTCTTCGATCGCTCGCCTGTTCCTTTTCGATTTGAGCCCTAACCTGTCTCTGATACCAATTGTTGTAAATCGAACTATGAACAATTCAATCGAAGAACAAAGAACACATACGAATTGAATATTACTTCCGAAAGAAAACGATTACAAAGAATAATGAGTGCACTATTCTTCCGAAGGATTGATCCCTCCCAAATGAACTCTAATCTTCTTATATCAACCGACACTAACTAACACCTAACAACCCGTTAACAATCAACTAACTGTTGACAACTAAACCCCACAAACTATTACACATTTACAAAACAAACCCTACACTTTAACTAGATATCTATATTAGACTTTATTATTTCAACAGATATAATATATGCAGATGAAGAGAAACATAACATGAAGAGAAAAAAGGCAATTGACCAGGCCTCACCTTCTGTGCAAGGCCAATCTGGTCAAAGTTATCATGCAAATCAATAGATTCACGCAATCTATCATAATCTTCCCCTTCAACATAAATTTCATTCAATGCCTTATTACTGCAGATACATTGTTGCTCTGAACTGCAACCATGTATGGTTTGACTAAAGGAAGTTGACCCGCCTGTAACTCATAAGGTCAGGATAAATGAATGAAAAAAAATTAAAAGCCTAAAATAAAATTTCAAGGTGTAGCACGAACCTTGCGTATGATGTCTACAACACGTGTATGGTCAACACGTAGAGCAAGGACATTAAGAACATCATTAATAAGATCAGGATGTTCTTCTAAATAGAAATGAACCGCCTTGTAGTAAAGCTCCACATTTGCGACTTTAACTGCAAAATTCTTGAACTGCATGTGATCCCAAGCATCTGGGGATTGATTCATGATAGTTGTAGCAACATTGTCAAACTCATCATATTGAATGTATAAGTAAGTTAGTTCTTTCCAGTGTTGTTGCTCGTCACATGCACAGATTAACTTTGGAATGTTGAGACGGGTTGAAAAGAGTTTTATGTGCTCCATTAGTTTGTCGTGACGGTATCGGGCATATAAGACACCCAACTCAGTGAAGATGCCCATATGAGCCCTTTCCAGTCCTAAACCACTCTCCATAAGAGATATAAGCTCATTAAAGCATCCTCTATTTGATAATATTCACTCACCTCTTCTAGATCATCCACATACCAATTTCAGAAAAAACGTTCGAAAACTTGTTCAAATTTTGAAAATGGTTATAGCCAGCATCAATAAGAGAGTGTACTAATTACAAAATATGTCACTTTTTCCAGCCAAAAGATATTGCAAGTCAACCCACCCCACAACCCGTTATGATTGATTATCCAACCCACTCGTTTTGCCATATCTACTTGCAGACAAAAGATGTTGCGAGTTAACCCACCCTGGCAACCCATTATGACCGATTACCGAACCCGCTCATTGTCACTTCTACTCCGAGACATCTGAGCTACATTAGTAACAAAGCATAAAAAATATTAACACATTCAGAAGACGTAATTGGTCAATAGTAGTATTTTTTGACAGGAGAACACACACTCTCTACTCTACTCCTATAATCACCACACCTGCACTTTGCAGGATTTGAACCCACAACCGTTGGTTGGAAAGTACACCACTTTACCACCAGGGTGTCCCCTTGGGGACTAGTCAATAGTAGTTACCTGCACAATAATATTGAGCCCACATATCTAAGCCAAGCGGAATTCCTCGGCATCAACACAAGCAAAGCAAACTTCTTTCCATGTCTTTGCACTATTTGTTTTACTAGCAGCATCAACAACACCTTGAAACTGTTGCAGTCTCACAAGTGTAACAGCAAGCTTAGGCCAGTTGGAGATAAAAGCATATATTATCTTAGCAGCTTCATACAACGCTTCATCAAACAGACGATCACCAACATTATGAAGATTTGCAACATTTGGCATTAGGATAAATTCCTCAATATCACTCAATCTGTTAATCTTTGCATATGCATAAATGAGCTCACTATCCACCTTTGGCTCCTTGATCTTGTCTCTAACCATCAAAAGATACTTAACCAAATCATGGTAACATTTTGTGTCTTCAGAAGCACGAATAACATCCAAGAATTGAGTGGCGTCATCAGCATGAATTAATGACTCAATTGCATCACTAACTAAAGTGTTCCGTATAGGTTCATCTATATATATATACTGTGGCGCTATATGATCTTTAGCTATAGGTCTCGTGTGCTTGCTATAGAAAGTACATATACGAGTCACGAGTAAGAGGAAGTGGTAACGGTCGATGGATGTTCATATTTGAGTATTTGCTGACGGAATGCCTCACATCAAGGTGACAGGATTCGAACCTATGGCCCTCTGTACCTAAAACAGATGCGCTGACCAGACTGCGCTACACCTCGTCTCACCACCCCGGAGCATATAGATCCACCCGATCGATGAACACTCAAACCGAACTCACCCATCCTTTTGGGCACAGGGACGCGAGAACCTAAGAAACAGCTTTAGATTTTTCTTTCTTTTCTTTGTATTTTTCTTTTTATTTTTTTCTAGATTTTCTATTTTATATATATATTTTTTAATATGCCTCCAGCAAGATAGGGCGACGCAAAAAAGCCGTATAGTGCAGGAGCGCTCACATTTTTTGGCTTACTCTTGCACTTTAATTTTAAAATACGGCCTTTGGACCCTTGGCCCGCTTAGAAGTGGATTCGAACCACTGACACAAGGATTTTCAGTCCTTTGCTCTAACCAGCTGAGCTACCTGAACCACTTTCCTAAAAGATGTTTTATTCATCGAATAGCGCCATACTTTACCATTTGACTAGTAAAAAGCCCTTGTACTAAAAAAATAAATAAAAAATCAAGAAAAGAAAATAGAATCTAATTTATATATAGGCCTTTTTTGCTTCTTCGTCAAGCTTTCGAGCAGCTCTTTCAACTGCCTCCTAATCCCCCTCAAGAACCGAGAGCCGCCCATGGACTGGACTCCACCAAGAGGTTCTTTCTCTCACGTCATTTCGCCCGCCCGTTTCACTTCTGTTCCAGAGGAAATGGGATTTGAACCCATGATACAATCTTCTTGTATGTCAATTTAGCAAACCAATGCCTTAAGCCACTCAGCCATACCTCCAAGTTGTTGATCGGAATGGAATTGTATGTGCCAGGTTTGGTTGGTTGCCCGAAGGGCTATCTGGTCCGATCAACTGCGTAAGCTGTAGCGCGCTAGCGTGCGTACGATTCCGGGGACTCTATCCAGATCTATGGATCCCTCAGCATCCAAGCGAGACCCCATCAAAATCTGCCACTCGTTGGGCGACACCTTCTTTTCTACGAACACCCCACCACTGAATGATGAACTTTGCAAGTTTTCGCCTCCGACCCGAGAACACAGGGTCAAGCCAAGCCCTTACCCGCCTGAATGGAATCCATCTCTCCTTCGTCTGGTTGAGAAGGGAGAAAGCCCGTGGAACTGGACTGTGACTCTTCTATTACATAATGGAGAAGCCCATTCTCGTCATGGTCGATCCACGTCCTACCGTAGTGCCCGGAGAACCAGGCTTGCTTAGCTTACAAAGCAAGCGTGAACCCTTTTTTGTTGATTGCACGAGCTAGCCAGCAAGCTAGCAAAGCCCCCGATGCTTAATCGCTTCATTTAGGCGCCTACTGACACTAAGGCCGTTCCACTCGTGCTTCTCTAACGATAATCACTTCGTTCCACTCTCCCAACAGGCCAGCAAGCCATTCCTAGCGGCTTAGCCCTTGTTAAAGGCTAAACAGCGTACTGAACACTCACCCTTTCTCGCCAGCAAGCCAAGCTCCTAGTCCTCTTAGCCGGCTTACCTTTA
>BJCO01362491.1:0-16967 GCA_018326465.1 Flaveria floridana
CTCTATGGTAAAGATGTTACAAACGCATTAATAAAAAAGTACATGGTGCTTGCACATCATACATAATATTGGAAGGGTTGATGGAAACATTCTATGCAAATGTTGAAGTTAAGAAATACCGATTGCTAGAAATGTGCAAAGAGATCGAAGAGGATTGTGAAAGAATAAAAAAGCTGACCTTGAAGCTATGCAAACAAATATTAACAATTAGCGAAAAGATTTAAAAGGTATGATGTGAAAGATTGTGGAACAATACCTAGTTGGAGATCAAGACGAGTAGAATGTTTCCATTATATTATTGTAATTGGCACTTTGTGTTGATTGTTATTTGAGTACAAATTAGTATGTTAAAGTACATCATTTGACTATAAATGATGCCTGTGTTATTATTCTTTTTATGTAACTGTGATTGAATGCATGTTTATTAATGGCAACTGGATTTATGTGTAAAAGTAGCATTTAGGTGTATAGAAGATTTCCTTTGATTAATTAAAAATTGTTATAATGTTGTGTTAATTATAAAAAAGGTTGCGTTGTTTTCTATCAGAAATATAATAATGGTTGCCTTAAGCCTAAAAAAATATTGCATTTTTGTAACTAAGCCATGATAAAGGTTGCATTTAAGTTTAAAGATAGTTGTAATTCAGTGTTAAAAGGTTACATTTTGGTAACTAAATTATAACCAAAGTTACATTTGAGTATTAAAAAAGTTACATTTCAATATAGAAAACGTTGCATTTGATTGCAAAACAAGTTGCATAGATAAAGGTTGCATTTAGGTAACAAATGCAACAGTTTTAAAAAAAGTTACATTAGCCCTTGAAAAGGTTGAATTAGATCTAATGTAACTACTTCTAATGCAGCCCCTAATAAAAGGTTGCATTAGGCCTAGTGCAACCTTTTTCAGGCCTATTGCAACATTTTACCGGGTTACATTAGCTTCATTTTGTTATAGTGGGCCTCAAACAATCGATTCAAGGTTTGATTTCCTCAAATCATGATATCGATTTTCAAATGAAAAGATGAACCATTTCATATCCTTTTCAATTTACAAGCATATCATGGTTTTGATTCACCCCAAATCATGTTATATTTTAAGTTCAACTCACCGATCATTTTACACTTTTATTGATCTATTTAATATCATTCACACCCCAAGTTTTAAATCACAACAACTTTTCTGTAACATTAGCACTAGTTCGTACGATTTAAGGATTTTGATTTTGATTTCAAGATAAACTTTAGTATTTTAGTTTTTTAACATCAATTTGACTAATTTATGTTTTTGTTTATGAAATCATGAAACTTTGATTTAGTTTTAGTTGATGTAAGCATAAAACTGATTTACGTTTTTTGTCAGCAAAAAGAGAAAATTACATAAATGGTCCTTGTGGTTTAATTAAATTGCATGTTTGGTCCTCAAACTTTAAAAATCGCAAAGATAGTCCAAGCGTTTGTGTAATCATCGCATGTTTGGTCCCTGACACCGATTCAAGCTCTATGTTGTATTATCTCGAGTTACAAGTAGACATGAATTAAAATTATTAAAATTAGATAATAACGGTAAAATTACAAATAGAACATTAAATTTTGTATGCAAAGAAGTTTTCGGATGTTTATAGATGCTTTCATATTCAATATAATTTATTTATTATCTAAAGTTCTGATTTATAAGTTTATTTCATTTCATATTATATATTATTTAGACCTAAAAGTATTGATAAAGAAAAACTACTAATATAAGATATGGATGATTTTAAATAATTAAACATAAAAATCAATATACAAAGTATTAACAATAATGTTATAACTTAATAATACTTTTAATCCAAAATATTTTTAATGATTGAACCTGTGTATTACACGTGTCTTTAGTCTAGTATTCAATATATATAAAAGTAAATCTAGGGCATATTTACTCAGACTCCAGGCAAGCGATATCAAACAAACATCTATCTATTAAAATAAAGGAGAATTATATATATCATCTTATAAACTTTATCAATTACATATATACACAACCTAAACTTTTAATTATATATATCTCCTTCCTTAATAAAATTTTGCATAGTGGCATATATTTGTCACTCCAAACCGGAAGAAGGTGAATGCCAAGTTTGATTCACAATTTTTTCTTTGCTTTCCATCGCTCCAAATATTTGTTCTTTGATACTACGTTCGATTATAAAATCCGGGTTTATTTTGTTTGACTGTAATTAATAACAATAGGGATTTGACATTATGATTTTATTTCACCATTTTGCGCCATTATTTTAATAGTTATAATTGATTGGATTCCATTTTGCAATCAGTTCAAGTTTATTCATAAGATGACTTTTTTCATTAATTTCGATCAGGTCTAATAAACTATATGTTATTGACAATATGTTTCTATTCACTATAATGCAGTATGGTTCGTTCAAGATGAGTTAGAACAAAAAAAATAATAATAACCACCATTAGTATCAAGATGTAAAAATCATCAACCACAAAACTTAGAAAAAGAAAAAAAAATGTTAAGGAATAAGTAAATATTTAATTTTATAATTTAGGTATAAATAAGGGTAAAATAGTGGTTTAAAAGTTAATTTTGATTAAATGGGTAAATATTTAATGTCTATGTTTAAGTAAGCTAGGAAATATAAACAAACAAACAAACCCAGTATATCCCACTCAAGAGCAGGGTCTGGGGGGTAGGTGGTGACGGGTCTTTTCTCTATCTTGCCCCGACTCGATAACAAAAACAATAACGGTAGCAAGGCAGCATATTATAAACCATACAGCACACAGCACACATCAAACAGTTATATATCACCAAAAGGTTTAGAGAATGATAAAGCAAACATCGGAGAAGCGGCAAATTTCATCTATAAAGGGCAGATGTGGGCTACGTACACATCAGGCCCCGCAACATGTTATCATTTACCCTTCCTACCTACAGATCTCGTTAAAAGTCCTTAATTTTTATTTTACGCCTCCACTCACTCATATCCTCAATCATGTGCTCAGAGATGTGCAAGTGTACCATATCTCGCCTAATTATCTCGTCCCAAGTCAACCTAGGTCTTCTTCTACTCCTCTTACCCTCTAGGTTGATGTTCTCTACTGCTCCAACGGGTGCAGCCATCGGTCACCTCTTCACATGCCCACACAATCTTAATCTTCCCTCTCGAATTTTATCTGCGATACAAACCACCTCTAGTTTCTGTCGAAATACTTCGTTTCTTATCCAATCCAGTCTTGTGTGTCCACATATCCACCTCAACATTCTCATTTCTGATACCTCTATTTGCTTCTCGTGCGATTTCTTTATGGCTCAGCAGTCTGTTCCGTATAACATAGTTGGGCGTATTGCCACTCTGTATAATTTTCCCTTTAGTTTTACTGGAAACCTCTTATCACATAGAATCTCTGATGCTGCTCTCCACTTGCACTATCCCGCTTGAACACGGTGAGCTACATCGCTGTGTATCTCTCCGTTCTCTTGTAGATACGAACCCAGGTATTTGAACCTAGACGTTCGTGTGACCACCATACCCTGGATACTGATTTGGGTGTCATCTTCGGTCTCACCATTAAAGTTACAATGCATGTATTCCGTATTTGAATGACTTATCCTTAAGCCTCTGCACTCTAATGTTGTTCTCCACTGTTATAGTCTGTCATTAAGCACCATTTTAGATTCTGATATTAAGACAATATCATCCGCAAAGAGCATGCACCATGGAATTGGCTGTTGTATAAACTTGATCATCTAATCCAACACTACTGTGAAGAGAAATAAGATCAGTGCTGATCCTTGGTGGAGTCGGATATATGTAATGAAAATTTAGTTAAGTTTGTAGCAGGATATATGTAATATATTGCAGTTAAAATAAAAGTCGGATTCTAAAACATCATCAAATTCTTTTTCTTTGCCCGTTTTATTACTCAACATACATATCGTATTTCTATAAATACGATTCCTACTTCCATAATTCCTGCTTCTTTGACATAAATCCACATTTGATTCCTTCACTAAAATTATGCTAGCTTTTTCTTCTTTTTTTACCTAAACCAGCATACGTTTCTTATTTCCATATATGCGATTGCTTGCCATTTCTCAATCGTTTTGCATTTCGGTCAAATTGTTGTTTATGATAATTAAATTGTTTCACGAACTTCCTAACGACATATCATTGTTTTCATCAATCTTGTAGTACACAAGTATTAACCTAATATATATATAATAATAAGTATGTTAAACACGATTTATTTTATAAATATATTTGGGTGTTAAACAGATGAGTATCATGAATGTCTAAAACAAATAAAGTGTTGATGTTAAAAAAGTAAATAAAAGTTAAAAACATAAATAAAATTAGAAAAAAAAACTAAATCAAAGTTAAAAATCAAATCAAAACTAAAAATCAAATCAAAACTAAAAATCAAACAAAAGTTCAAAGAAATAAATAATACTTTAAAAAAAATAAATTGAAAAAGCTAAAAAGACAACACGAGTAACCAGGTAATTAGTCAACGGCTCTTGTTCATAATCTAACATGAAATCGTATATAGAGAAAAAAGAAAATTAATGCTTGTAAGTGAGATGTTTTAATAAATAAACTTTTATTAAATTACTATACAAGAGAGCGAATTATATGACTCAAAAGTTCACTGGCCGGACCTGCTGAGTCAATTTGACAGGATTTAAATATCAAATTATTAAGATTAATTTAAAATCTAAAATATATAAAACCTATTTATTTAATTTCGATTTCGTCTAGTGTAATATAAAATATAACCCACGTTTTATTCATTCCATAGATCCTAAACCTACGAAATGTGGTATGCGATATCAACAATTATGAAGTGAATGATGGCTCTTTCCGAGTCAATAGAAGGTTGAAATGGCGACAAAGAAGGGGATGGATTCTTTAGAGGCAACGATGGGACCAATTGACGACCACAAATGAAAGTTTTGTGGTAGTTGAACCCTGATCAGTACTTGCATACAATCTAATTTGAACTAATTAAGCCTAGATTCTATGAATCCACTCAAATCTATTCGACTAACAGTTGTGTCCTTGTGATGGCGATTTTGAAGTAGGAAGAATGCACAGAGGGCCAAATCACCAAAAAAGAAAACAAATTTTGTGGGCCAATAGAAAGCTAACACATGGACCGATAGGAAGAAGACACATAGCCACTATCGTTCATAGGGACTACGTAAAATTATGCATATTACAAATAAACTTATAGAATAATTATTATTAGATAAATAACATGTTTTTTAAACCTTATGTTAAGCTGACAATTTTCAAAAAGACCATTGAACCTACATACCAGATGAGTTACTACATATGCCGTTTTCTCAAATACAAACAATCTTATGTTTAATCAGCATGTTATAGGAAACGACATGTTTGACATGATTATATGTACTTATTCAATAATACTAATGATAGGACATAATACATGTAATGTAATTATATATAAGTAGTAATAACACAAAAGACAAAATTATACACAAGTAATTACATGATTCACTTGATATTGTTAAGAAAGGTAATACACATGTAAAAAGATAAAACAAGTTACCAAAAGTTGCGATCTATTTTAACTAGTTATAAAAATATAAAATAATGTCGTTTTAACAAACATGTAATGAATGTGTCGTGACATTTTTTTTTAAAGATAAACTTCATAAAAAACGGCTAAGACCTGAAAACCGAGGCCCGCCACAACCAACAAAATTACAACATATACATAGGATACCTACTCCAATCCTTCCAAATAATATCTTTAAACTTGGAGCGACTACGTAACCATAAAAAGGACCAAGATTTTATACAAGCTATCATATCAAAAACCCTCGGAGGAACATCTTCAAAGACCACTTTATTACGGGTCTTCCAAATCACCCAACAAGTAGTCATAGCAATACCCCTAAGAATAGTCTTCTTCCATTTAGGACCGCTGACCTTATTAGCCAGGCATATAATATCTTGAATATCAAAAAGAATGACCGGATCCAATCTACACCATTTCTCTAGGAAGTTCCAAACACCACATGGGAACAAGCAGCCGGTAAGCAAGTGACAGGAGGTTTCCTCCACCGATTGACAAAGAGGGCACAAGATATCATTGACATTGAAACCTCTTCTCGCTAACGCTTTCCGAGTAGGCAACCGGTCCATCTCTAAGCGCCAGAAGTGCAAGTTAACTTTCAGAGGGATCCAACCGGTCCAAACCATCTTTTGATTTCTGGAAACATCCCTATCCGATCGGAGAGCTTCTTTAACACTTTTAACAGAAAAAACACCATCGTCCGCCACTTCCCAGCACCATTTGTCAACAGAATCCGAGAGGCTACATGACAGGAGCATACGATGCAGATCGCTGAATTCCGAGACCTCCGCCACTGAGCTAATACCTTTCCGCCACTTATCAACAAAGACATACTCTCCATTCCGATAACAAATCCTCTCCGCAATAGAGCAGCGTTTATTCAACTCCAACCGAAAAAGACTAGGCCACCTGTGCATAAGTAAGGTTTCTCCGAACCATCTATCAATCCAGAAAAAGATTTGTAAACCATTACCTACCTTACCAGTAACAATATTGTGGACACCTTTGCCGCCAAGCTTCACTTTACCAGCAAACGTAACGATCGTTTTCCAACAGCCGGTGAGACCGTTGTTCACAGGAAGGAATTCCCACTTACCGTGCCCACCATGAATCGCTTCCACTAACCGACGCCATGAACTATTTAGGTCCTTTTTGAATCGCCATGCCCATTTAGTGATCAAAGCCTTGTTGACGTCTTCTAATCTAGCCACACCCAAACCACCATCCGTTTTAGACAAGGTAACGACTTCCCAAGCCACCCAATGCATCTTCTTAAACTCATTAGATCCGGCCCATAGAAAATTCCTCATCAACTGTTCTATTTGATCCGTAATCTGCACAGGAGCTTTATACAGAGACAGATAGTATATAGGAATGTTAGCTAAAACCGCTTTGATCAAGGTAAGGCGACCCCCCATAGACAGAGAGTTGGCTTTCCATGTAGACAAGCGATTTCGAACCGTATCTACGACCGCTTCCCAGTGACAGATACGATTCATATTAGCTCCCACCTTTATACCCAAGTATTCAAACGGGAAGGCTCCGATTTTACACCCAAGAATTCCAGCCATATCATTGACTTCGTCGCTGCTCACGCCGACTCCGAAAAGATGAGACTTTTGTAAATTAATCTTGAGACCGGAGCACAAATGAAAAATCCGTAACAGGCGAGCCGTTTTCTCAATATTATCTCTCGACCATTCTCCAAGAATTAAAGCATCATCGGCGTAAAGAAAGTGGGAGATATCCAAACCGGTCCTTGTGTCTTTAATACCCTTGAACTCTCCTTCGAAACAACCTTGTTGAAAATACACGTGAAAGCTTCCATGACAATCAGAAAAAGAAAGGGGGAAAGTGGGTCCCCTTGATGAAGGCCTTTATCACACTGGAACTAGAAAGTAGGCGCCTCGTTGACCAGGACCGAGGACCTAGCCGACTCCAACACACCTTGCACCCACCTCCTCCATCTATCTGGGAAACCCATTTAGTCAAGCATTGAGATCAAAAAACCCCAGTTCACATTATCATAAGATTTTTTGAAATCAATTTTTAACATAAAAGCTTTTTTCTTTCTTTTATATAACCACCCATAGACTTCGTTCAGCATCAGAGGCCCATCCAAGATAAATCTATCCCGTAAGAAAGCCGACTGTGTATCAGAGATCACGGAATTCAGAACCTTCTTGATTCTATTCGTAAGGACTTTGGAGACAACTTTGCTGATGATGCCAATCAAGGTGATCGGCCTGTAATCAGTTAAACCCACTGGATTCTTGGACTTAGGAATAAGAGTTATGTACGCAGAACTGCAAATTTTATCAATTGCTCCCGAATCATAAAAGTAGCCCATCAGATGTGAAAAGTCTGATTCCAACAATTTCCAGAAGGTCTTGACAAACCTGAAATTAAAACCATCCGGGCCTGGGGCCCGGTCAGACCCACATTCGAGAACCACATCTTGAATCTCTTCTTTAGTGAACGCTGCAATCAAGGCGTCGGAACACTTTGTGGGGAGCCTTTTAATACTCACACATTGTAAAGAAGGTCTGTCCCGAATTTTTTCTGAGAAAAGCTTCTTAAAGTGCTTGAGGACCTCGCGTTTGACCAACGTAGGTTTCGAGATCCAACATCCATCAATCAACAAACCCGGGATGGCATTTTTGGCTTTCCTGTCGTTAACCATACCGTGGAAGAAAGAAGAGTTATCATCTCCCTGCATAGCCCACCGCACCCTCGACTTCTGTTTTAAATCTTTAACCTTACGGTGGTTAATAAAATCGACACCTTTTTTACATTCATCCCAAACCCATAACTCTTCCTCTTCCAGATTTCTATCTTCCAAGACCTTCTCTAACCTCTCAATATCAGCTTGTAGTAAGGCCAACTCCTCCCCTTCCTTTCGATTAATAGAAGACCACTAATTCTTTAAATTAGACCTGAGAGCTTTAAATTTAAGGTTGATAATAATGTCAGGAGAACCTCCAAATGAATTATCTTCAAGAACCTTGATCACTTCCTCTCTACACCCATCCCTGTCGAGCCAAGAATTAAACCACCTGAAAGGCTTAGCACCAAAATTAACATCCACTAGGGATAATAATAAAGGAGAATGATCTGAGCCGCCCCTCGAAAGAGATCTCAAAACCGCAGCTGGCCACCTGTTAAAAAGCTATGACAAACAAAAAAGCGGTCAATCTTGCTTAACTTGAAATTCCCGTCCTTAACAGTCAAGCAAGTGTATTTACTACCCCTCATACTATATTCAAAAAGACCCAGCCTATCAACAAATTATTCAGGTTAGCAGCGCAACGATGATTAAAACAGGAGTTTTTTCTCTCCTCCGGAAACCTGACCGCATTGAAATCTCCCATAATAATAACCATCCCCTCAAGACCCAAAATAATACTAGCCAGCGTTTCCCATAAGGCCCTTTTTTCGCCCAATTTCTGAGGCGCGTATATATTAACACAATTCAATAACGATCCATCATCAACCAAATAACCAGAAGAAATTAAAAAGTTCCTGTTCAGAAAAGATGAAGTCTTTTTAAAACCTTTAGGATTCCAAACATTAATCAGACCCCCAGATCTCCCAGTAGCATCCACCATATCGAAATCCAAAGCATCCCTACCCCACACACTATGAAGGTCAAAACCACCCATGGCAGACAAGTGGATTTCCTAAATAGCCAGGAACCCCACACCATGCTTATCTAACAAGTTTCTAACAAAACCGGCTTTCCCATCTCCATCGAGCTCTCTAACGTTAAATGAAAGGAAATTCATTTGTTACCTGATTGTAGCCCCTCCTCGATAATGGAATTATGAAGTAAATTTTGAAAATTAGAGAGATCTGCCCCCACTATAGATCCCAATTTAGAGGTACACAACACCTCCTCATCCACCTTGTTACCTGGATGATTAGCGGCTTCCATGTTACCAGGGTGTGAGTCTTGATCGTTAGGCTGAGCGTTCTGTTCCTCCATGTCACAGACTTCGTTATAGTGAGCAATGATGTCACCGTCCCCAAACAAAGGGTCCAGCGAGGTTTCTATTTGGCCTGTCTCACCTCTGCGAAAAGTGACATTTTGGCCCACGATGAGAGGAGCTAGCCCAAAAGGATCATTTTCCTCAAGCCTAGATTCTTTCGTGGGCCTGTCATTACTACTTGTGTAAGACCCAAGTTCCTGGCCCATTAGTTTCATTCCTTTATTTTTCTTATGTTTATTGTTACCTTTCACCGAAATTACCTCTTCCTGGTCAACCACAGCTGTTTCTTTATTGGCCTCCTGAATTATAGGAGTCGAAAAAACCTCCTGATTATTCATCCCTTGATTTCCGCAATCATCATTACTCACATTAAATTCCTCATTAATCATAGCCTGAACATTGACGTCACTCTCTGCTCCATCGTAACCGTCTTCTTGATCATCTTCTTCTTGATCATTTGACATTGAATCATCCGATGGCGAATTTTCTTCATCACCACTGGCCTCTCGATTAACATTGAACCCGGACATAGCATGAACCGGAATTCTATCTTCAGAGATTTCTCTAACCCATACTGTATACATTTTATCATTCCATAAGATGGAAACTTCACCTTTAATGATCTCACCTTTATCAATAATAATCCCCGCATAGAACTCGGATACATCTAGACCAGAAACATCCCGTTGACATTTGTGGACAACCTTCCCAAATCTTCGTCAAAATTCTCATCGGAAAAAAGATGAAATGGCATACCACAGATCTGGACCCAAGCAATCCTTTCGAAAGTGATAATCTGACCTTCCCATACCTCCATATTAACAATAATATCACCCCTTCCTAACAACTCGTCCCTAGCCATGATAGCGTAGTCGGCATTATAGAATGTAACCAAGAACTGCATGCCACCAAGGTAACGAACAACCCCTTCAGTCAGACCCATCTCCACCAGTTCACGTTTAAAGGATTTGGTCAACTCAATGGATACCACTTTTACAACAAGGGATCTGCCAGAAAGCTCCAAAAACTTTGATGGCCTATCCCCGAACTTAAGGACCTTAGCATCAACACCATTCTTACTCCTTTCACCAGTAAGGGCCTCATGAAAAGAGAAAGAACCGACTTTCTCATACCTATTAGTGCTAACACCAATGGGCTGAGAAGTGACGAACTTAGTAGGTTTTGAAAAAAACTTCAGGGGAGGATCCTTGGTCTCACCATCTTCAAGGACGAATCTAGCCACGTTAATCGATAACTTATAATCACCCAACCTCAGATCCTTCATGTTCCTGACCATCTCTTCCTTGTCTTTGACATCCAAAAAAGAAACAAACCCAAACCTATTCCCATCTTTATCTCTCTTTTTGGTGATGTACATGTCGAAAATAACTCCGTGCACGCGTAGAACATTGGCCAGATCGCTACCACTGCATCTATCCGGAAGTTTAGTAACAAAAAACTTGGTTATTCTTCTCTAAATCTCTTCCGGGATTGGTTTCCGAGGTTGTCTTCCGGGAATGTGTCGTGACATCTATTAGCCTATTTAACATGTTCTTAACCATGTTATTAACGTGTCAATCTATTTATGACCTAGCCGGTTGGTCGTTTACCACAACACCAACTCTTTCAACATTACGCCGATTTATGTTATGTTAACGGGTGGTGTGGCATATTTTTACATTTGTTTCTTTTTAATTTATAATAATAAATATATAAATCAAAGTAGTGTTTCTATATGACTAGAACTTGTTTACTTTAACTGAAAAAATTCAGGTTTAAATTAATATAATTTTAAAAAAATGGTACTATCAGAATCATTAACTGTTCTGTGTCACTCCCACTTCAAAAATCCACACGAGGTAATACGGTTCAAAGGCTTATCAAGTGACAAGACGTAAGGTTTAAACTATTATTTCTGCCTCAACGATACCTTATACTTAAACCCTTATGTGGATTATCGACCATCATCGTAGGTAGGGCTGGCAATTACCGACCTATTTATGGCACAATTAAACCTGTTTAATAAAAAAGTATTTTTTTTATTTTTTTACATTTTAAAAGTAATTAAAATTAAGAGGCTAAACTTCATTATTTCACATTATTGGTTCATAAAAACATATAAAAAAATTATAGACATAATATATAGGTAGTCAAACAAGTTCTTTGCATGTTTGATACGTGAGTTACGCGTGTTATCTATAACCTGTTAAACACAATAATACCTGTTTTGTCGGCCATAAATTCATAGGGTGACCACTATTTTTTTAACGATAAACGTACGACCATGCTTCGGATGATAGTTGTTATTTTAACTATACCCACCTATCCATTTTGCTAGCCGGGACCGCACCCCCAACCTTCTCATGAGAAAACCCATAACTAAAAAAAACCCTCTAACTCAACTTTAAGTATTTTAATCAGAGTAAAACTTGAATCGATTATCTTCTCATACTTACATATTATAGGTATTTTAATTTAAGTAGTTGGGTTATATATCAGTAGTCATGAGTTAACCACCCTGTTTTTTTATTTGAGTTGAGAATCAAACCTGAGCCTTTTTAAAAGAATCTAGTGTCCTAGGCCACATTTTATGACATAGAAAATGCTATTTATAAAAATAACTCGACACCACTAACATATTTGCTGACGTCAGAAATCCAGTTTGGTGGTGTATAAACGAAGGGCGCTTCTAATCATTGGTAATCATTGGTAATCATTGGAAATCATTGGAAATAATTAGTATCCATGGTCAAATTTGGTTCTTTATGTTTTATCAAAGGGAAAGTGATTTGTTTATTACTAGAAGTTTATTTTAATATTTCATATTTTGACATTTTATATTTTATAAATTGTAATATGAAGGTGCATAAATATCGTATAATTAAAATACTTGAGAAAGCAAAAACTATTTTATAAATGATTACTTTTCATAAATGCATTCTCCAAACTCATAAGTTCATGAGAAATCATGAAAAAATTTACTCATTTCCAAATCAAATATGATTAATTATTTCCGGTTATTTGAAGACCGGATCGGACTGGCCGGTCCAGCCGGTCCAACCGGTCCGACCGGGAATCCGAGGGGTGGTCGAACCAGTTCAGACCAGTTCGTTTTGGAGAGGTTATACCGGGCGGTTTGTCCCGAACTTGTATTCGGACCGGATTTTATATTTTTTTTACTTTTTGTTTTTTTGGATTTTAATGGGTAAAAACGAGAATTTAAACAATAAACTAATATGTTGTACATAAGATTATTGTTATACTTTATATATAACTATAAAATACACACATAAATTACTTATATTGAATCATATATATAACTATATATATATATATATATAATTATGACGTCATCCGGTTATTAAATCCGATCCAACCACCGGACCAGAAAGGCGTCCGCTTCGACGTCCAATCCGGTTCTGAATATATTAATTATCTCTTCTAACAAAATTTTGATAATAAAATAAATGTATGCTTTAATGTGTATCACATAGAACATTTTTATATCAATAAGTCATAAATTTATTACATACAATGACCGGTTAAAAATTCATAACCTTTAAAACAATTTACCATTCCATTCAAGTAGGGCTGTTCACGAACCGAACCGGACCGAACGCAGGCTCGCTCGAACTCGGATCGTTTTCAAAACGAGCCGCTTGGTTCGGTTCGAATTTACAAATTCGAGCACAAACATCTTGCTCGAACTCGGTTCGGTTTACAACCGAGTGCTCGGCTTTGCTCGGTTTCGCTCGGTTCGAATACACACTCACGCACACATAGAGTACACACCCACACACACACTATCATGCACACGCATCGAATTCGTACATACATACACATTACAGTAGCATACACACATGTTTCGCCAACAGAACCCGAATGTGACCGAAACAACAGAACTAAATGACAACAAATGATTACGAGTCTAACCTTCGAACGGGTTTACGGGGATCTTGATTGCAGCTGGTTTCCACGGTGGGGGAGGGGCTGTCAAATTCGGAAACGAGAGGCACGGGGGCAGCAGACTCACTGCTGGGGCAGTTCGCGAATGGAGGAGAGGGTCGCATGGTGGTGGTTAACGGAAGTGGGGACTTAGGGTTATGGTTTCATAAAATGTGTATATATATTTTAGATAATTACTCAACACCCCCTCAACTTAGCTTAATTGATTAATTAATCTAAAGTATTTATGATTAGGTTTTTTTATTTTTTATTGAATAAATAAAATAGAAATACAATTAAATAAATTAACTTATATAATATATAAAAATTAAATACAAAATAATTCGAGTGAAACCGAATGAGCGCCGAGCGAGCTTACCTTTGCTCGGGCTCGGTTCGTTTTAAAACCGAACCGAGCCGCTCGGTTCGTATTAAAACCGAGCCGAAATCGAACGAGCAAAATTCCAAGCATTTTTCGAACGAATTCGAGCAAGTTTCGAGCGTCGAGCTTTTTGAACGGCCCTACACTCAAGGGCGTACGCAAGGGGTTACTTTGGGGTCACCCGCCCCATGAACTTTTTTATTTATAGGGAAAATGTTATATAATAATAATTAAGTTTTAAAAGTATTTAAATTTATTCAATAATGCATATTTTTTTTAAAATTGGACCACCAAACGATCAAATCGAGTCATTATTAAATTTTCTTACGTCAAGAAAGTAATGGTGGAAAAGACGTGGAAGTCAGAATTTTCAATGTATAAAATTATATTAAAAAATAAAAAACATATTAATTATGAAAAAAAGAAAGAAAAAATTACCTAAATTTTACGTCAACATTCCATATCAGTATCAAAAGATAAAAAAATATTTTCTAATTGAAACTAAAAGTATAACATGCTGAAAAACATGTTAAGACTTTTAATTTATATAAAATATAAAAACTGAGTGACCTAACTGGAACACTTTTAAAATTTAAGTTACCTAATTGAAACACTTTTAAAAATCGGTTATCATTTTATAAAGTTACCCCTTATTTATATGTATTATACATACAATTTGATCTCGATAAACCTCCAATAAACTTTGACATTGACTTTTATAATATTTTAATATCAACCCCAAATAAATTTTTATGATCACCAAGCAAGAAATTTTTGACATCGATCCTAAAAAAATTAAAAATACAAACTTATAATAATCTAACTAACACACACACACACACACACACACATATATATATATATATATATATATATGAAAAAAAAACTTTTAACCCATTAACTATATAAAAAATTAGGTTTATTATTCTTTTTATTTTATAGATCCAATTACCCAAATGCCTAATAATTATTTTAAAAAAAACTAAACTCGTTACATCATTATCCTAGCTTTTAAACAATTAACCTTATAATTTATAAACGGTTCAATTACAGTTTATAATATTATAATGTTAACGGCAATTGAAGAAACAACTAGTCCGATCATTGATCCTATTCTAAACTATTCAAATGTCAGGTCGTCGTAAATGCTCAATTGTTCAGTTTTTGTCAAAAAATTGCTGTTAAAAGCACATGCCACTAAGCACCCCTCTATCCATAGTTATACCACCATCTCAAACCGGATTTTAAACGACTACAAATCCTCAATTTAGCTAATTTTCTTCAAAAGATAGACGTATTTATATCATGTGTTTGAAATTTAATTTGGTTTTATATTTTTATTATGTAACCCAACCCAACCCAACCTAAACCAAAATAAACTAAAAAATAATAATTTAACATTATACAACCGAACCCTAAAATATCCAACTAGATAGAAAAGATTAATTAGTTGACTCTTTTAGAGTGGAGGTCAGGGTCATACCACCTCAAAAGATTGATGCCTTCTTTCGCTCTAACATAGGTGTTGTTGGAATAGATGCAATTAATAATCGTACTCTATGCATTGCGCACGGTACCTTTGCTTTCAAAAAGTGTGGTTCATTTCTCCTCTATTGTCGGGTCATTTTTGACATGATTCGTTTACGATGTAACATTGATAATTCATGCTATTCTTGGATAAAAAGTGACAAATAAACATGGAACGAATAAGATTCCTCATAGTGAGCATCAAAATACACAAATGACTTGATGTTACACTCTCTCTTATGATACAAACTTCTATAGCGTTTATTACATCTTACTTCTAGATCATTTTTAGTAGATATTCAAACTACAATATCTTATTCATTCCAACTAAAAATATGATTTAGAATTAAGATATAATTAACGATATAAAATTTTGTTTCATAAATGTTAAATATCCATGTCATTCTATACATTGGATGCCCACTTTAGGGTATCTTGTTCATTTCATCTAAGTATAAGGTGAATAATTAATGTCATGTCATTAAATGAATCATGACAAAATGACTCACAATGGACGGAAAATGAGCGACACTTTCTTTTATAAAGCAAACGCACCCTTGCACACCACATATATGGTACGGTTATTGATCACATCTATTCCAAAAACAACTATGTTCGAGTGACGATGGGTATCTATCTTTTGAGGTGGTCTGACGCTGACCTCCACTCTCACACAGTCGAGTAATAAAACTTTTCACTTCAAGTTAACGAACTCTTTAATTGTTATCCATGTTGATAATCAATTACAAGACTAAGGGGCTGTTTGATTGTGCTGACTGAGTAAGATCTGACTGAGTCAGAAGCTGACCCAGTAAGAAGTTCTGACTGAGTCTGCATCTGACTGGAATTTGGTTGTTTGATACAGTATTTGACTGACTATACTGAATGATAAAAATAACCATATCACCCTTGTATTTTAACCGATATTATGTAATAACTTCATTCATATATTATTTTAACACACAAAAAAAACCATAAAAATAACCATATTGGTCCGTTGTTCTAACGAGTTTGGGGCGGTGGGCGGTGGTGCAATCAATAAAAATAACCAAATGGTTGCACATATTGTGCTTTGAAAACTGATTAATGATGATATTGATTCATGCCATCTTCATTCAAAAATCAAGTTTTTATTATCTTAACTATTTTATTTAAATAGTTATTTTAAAAAGCTAAAAAAAGAAAGATAAATTATAGTTTCAAGATGAGCAAAAATCCATCTGCCATTGTCATCTCCCCCACCAAATCCCACCACCACCACCGCTAAACTCATTCCCCTTCAATTCCAACAATCTACCAACCCTTCTACAATCCCCAACCACAACCCACCACCACCGCACCACCTTTTCCACCGCCAACACAACGGCAACAGTCGCCACAACCCTCCAATTCAAGGGTTCGTCGGAGGGAGATGGTTGCTCGCGGAGGGAGATGGTTGCAACCAGAGCATGGGCCGACGATGAGGGTGCCGAGGGTTCGCGTCCGATGGGGGGTGCTCGTCGATGGGGTGCTAA
>BJCO01362492.1:0-16249 GCA_018326465.1 Flaveria floridana
TGGGTTGTAGGCTCGTTAGTGGCAGCCGGCCCTAATGGGTTCTATGTGGGCTTGGGCCTAACTTAGGGATTAAGTTTCCTAACCCTAGATTAGTCTCTATATAATGATATCATTGTACTTGTAATTCTTTGAGCACCTGATTAATAAAATACCTAGTTGCAGCAAAGTGGACGTAGGTCACATCGACCGAACCACTCTAAATCTTGTGTGTCGTGTTCATTATTTACTTGCAGAAAGACTGTTTGTGTGTGTGTGTGAAACCTGATCCTAACAAAAACCAGTTGAGACAGAGGATGGGTCGTTGGTGGAATTTGCCACAACTAAGTTGGAGCTCGGGGGAGCTTTAACGGGCCCTTTCAAGTAATTGATGAAAAAGGACCACTGCAACTAGGGGATTTGGATTGAAATCTTAGCTTATTCTTTGGAATTGGAGGCTTGGAGGATTTCTGTTATTTGAAGATTACTAATAATACTGGATGACAGGGTTGCTTTGTACTTAGATGGCTAGCTGGAGTATTCGCAAGGACTTCAAGCGGGAGATTGTTGAGAGGTGAAGGCCTTTGGCCTTTTTGGATGGAGTTATGGGCCTGGCCTACTGAAGCTTCTTAAAACCCTAATTATCTCTCTCTATATATATATAGAGCATGTCATTGTATTGTAATCTTATCCCTTGAGCTTAATAAAAATACCTAGTTGCAGAGAGTGGCGTAGGTCATCTTGACCAAACCACTATAATTCTCGTGTTCTTATTGCTTTCGTGTGCGTGCGTATAACAGTGTGTTTATTTCCGTTACGTAAGATACCTAACAGTTTGCGATCAAATAGTTTTTCCTGTGTTTTGCTGATGTTTTAGTTCGTTTGGAGATAACTAGGAAAACATAAGGATGCAAAGAATGTTTGAAAATCAATCAGGGATCGACAACTAGGAGCAAAGAGAGTGCAGAAAGCTCGTTTACGAACTCTAAGAAGCGAGATGGAGATATTGAAAATGAAAAAAGTGAAAGAATAAATGATTTATAAAGTAAGTTAACTGGCATAGCAGCTAAGTTTAAAAGCCTTGGTTCAAGCCTTAAAGATTAAGTAATTGTACACAAGTTACTCAACTCAATCCAAAGAAGTTCCTACCTATCTTGGTCGTTAAGTATCACAATCAGAGTAGGTTCCAGCGGAAGCTATCAAGCATACACAATCACACAATAGAAAAGAAGTACACACGAGAGAATTATAGTGGTTCCTTCAACGCGACCTACGTCCACTCAGCAACTAGGATTTTTATTATTATTGTGTTCAAGAATACAATTACATCATGGGTCTATTTATAATACTAGATTAGAGTTGTAATTATGGGAATAACCAAGACTCCAAGAATTAACGAAATAACCCTAATTACCCTAGGGCCGGTTGATAGCCTAGCAAAATAGACCCGAGCCCGTCCTGGCCCGACCAAAGCCTTCACAACCCATAAATAGCATCTATGGAACAATACTCAGAACTTGAAGATATGTCTTTTGAAGAAGCAGTGGGAAGAATAAAAGCTTAAGCTTATGAAGAACAACTTAAAAGTCATCATGAACCGAAAGAGAATGATAACAGTAAACTTAAAAATTCAAGTAATCAAAAGGTTGAAGATTCAGAAAGTTGGCACTATTATAATGGACCAAGTGTTGGTAATCAAAGTCGTAGTAAGTGTCAAGGAAGAGGCTTTGGTAGAGGAAAAAGAGGACGTGGACAAGGTCAAGGAAACAGAGATAAGAACGAATTTAGATGTTTTGAATGTGGTGCATTTGGTCACTTTGCATATGAGTGTACTAAGTGTTGGACTAAAAAGGATGATAAGGAGGATATAGCTTTTCTTCCTGAATATGAAGAAAGATCGGTGTTACTGTGAATAACAAACAAAGATTAGAGGAGTGATTGTTGGAAATAATCTTTGTTAATTCACATTAAATAAAAGTCAAAATCGGATTCTATTTGGGTGGAAACAAACAAACAAACAAACCCAGTATTTGGGTGGAGTTTTAGTTTAATTAAGAGTCTTTTAATTATTTATGTTTATCTAGTTTATTAGTTTAAAGTTGTTTTATTTCCTAGAAAGCAGGAGTATGAGTCATAGTAGGATTTGTTTTGTTTAGTATAAATAGGGCTTTTTGGTTGATGTTTAAGTTGTCAAATATTTAGTTTTCTTTAATAAAAAGTGTCGATCAACAATGTTTATGATCAAATAGTCTATTTGTTTTTCATCCTTTTCTTCTTGTGTTTTGCTACTATTTTTAATCGTTTGGAGATCACTGATCCATTAGACAAAACGATCTTCATGTTGAACTTTGACAGTTGTTAAAATCAGACAATTGAGCTCCATTAAGTTAACATGGCCTTATATTAACTTGTATGTTGGCTCGTTTTTATTTCTTTCTTGAGGAACAGTTCATACACACAGATTTGTCTCCAAATTTGAAGAATTTAAACATGGCATTATATTAATGTGCATGTTAGCATCCTCTCTTCTTATAATTACTTTCCAGTCATTGCAATTCAGAGCTGCTTCTGTCCTATTTAATACACTTATCAGCCATCACTCTATAATATAGCTTCTACCAATTATAACAACTTACATGCTGCTGCAACTGCTGCTGCTAGAAGTTGTAAAACTAAAAAAATATTATCTTTCCATTTGCATACATTCTAAAACTCAGCCAAACCTTAATAAGTTCTATCAGATCTAATAAAATAATTATAACCGAACAATGGCTTGCTAATATGTTATCTCAAGTTTTCAACTGCTGATTACAATCTACAAACTCGTATTTGTAAGAACTAGGAACAATATAGCCTATAGAACAAATCAATTCATCTCATTTCAAAGATATTCGGCATTAATCAACGAACATATAAATAGCCTCGAACCTGGAACAGCTTTAGGAGGCTCTTCTTTTGCATCTGTAGTGTACGCATACTTTTGCCCCTTGTACGTAACCAACTGCGGTGCCTTCGGAGCGTACAAATTCCCATCAGGCAAGTTAATATAGAACCCAATAACATCACCTTCAACATAGCCTCCCTCCCCATACTTCTCCCTCAAAGCTTTATGCACTTTACTCCCATCTATATCCCTGTACCCATAACTATTCCCATCATAACCGACAGGCGCCTGCAAGTCCCCCTTTTCCGTAGACCACCCGAGCCTTGTATGCCCTGTTTCTCCCAAACTCACAACCTTAATCTCATAATACCAAGCCCCATCCATCACACCTCTAGTAGCCCTCACCATTCTATACCCTTTACAACTCCCTGCAGTCAGCCTATCTTCACTCAACTCAACTTTCTCCGCCTTGTAAACCTTCGAAAGACAGATGGGCATCTCCGCAGTGTCGTCGTTTTTATCGGGGTATCGAAGAACCGGAGTGATCAAGACAGCATCTTCCGTTTGTGCAGTGGTGCTGGTGGTGCTTTTCGTCCTCTTTTTCCCCTTCCGAGACGTGGGTTTCGTCCACACATTGTTCCCTTTGCTCTTCTTCTTCTTCGCGCTGTTGGTCGACTTCTTACCACTGGCTTTATCAGCAGGTGGGGGCATCGGCGTGATGGGTGTTGCCTCAGCGAGATCTTGAGATGATTCTTCGGGTTGTGGTGCGATTGAGGAGATGTTCTTCTGCTTCTTCGCTGGGGGTTGTTCGTGATTCTCCAATTCGTCTTCTGAAGATAGGATTTTGGTGAAATTGGGGGAGTCTTTAGGGTTTGGTTCGGTGTCGGAGAGTTCTTCGGAGGGGATTGGGTCGTCTTTGGTGCCGGAGTCGGTGTCGGGGGTGGCGGAGGTCGTGGATGTGGTGGTGATGGGGGTGGTGGTGGTGGTGGGGATGGTTAGGGTTTCGTCGACGGTGGTGGGGATGGTTAGGGTTTCGTCGACGGTGGTGGTGGGAGCGGTTAGGGCTTCGTCGACGGTGGTGGTGGTGGTGGTGGTGGTTTGTGGTGGTGGATCCGACATTAGTGGATGAATGTCAGTTGTGTGGTTGTTTGTGGTGTGGTGATTGTCTTCTTCGTGGTCTTCTTTGTAGGTTGCTTGAAGGTCGTCCATGGCGGATTTGGCGGGTAAAGAGGGAAAGGGTTTAGGGCAGATCTATTGCATGCCGTCAATAAACCTGAGCATATATATACATTCCACATAAATGGAACCCAAATCAGCTTAATAAAGTATAATCCCTCATCGTCCTTTTGTACAAACGATTTGTCTTATTAACTCAATTCGAGTAACATCGATGTGGGATTTGCTACCTAAATGAATCGTCGTCCCCAATGCCCTTACGCAAATGGGTTTGGCTCTTTTCTTACGGCTCACATATTGGAACCCACATTTACCCTTCCCGGGTGACATCAGATTTCAAAGTCGTAGTCAATGAATAACTCAATCCAACGTCTATGTCTCATATTCAATCTTTTTTGATGAAAAATGTGTTGAGAACTCTTATGGTCAGTATAGATGACACACTTGGAGAACTAGTGTATAGTTTCTCATTTTCCAACAATTCCAGAACTGTCTTTACATGTTTCTCATGATCCTTTCTGTCCTCAAATAAATCAGAATATCCTGATTGAACACTATGACAAATTCATTCAGACGAATTCTCACACATTCGATTCATCAGGTCCGTGAACACCGTAGGTGCCTTTGTTAACCCAAAATGCATAACTATGAACTCATAATCTCTGTAACGAGTTCAAAAGCTTTTTTCGGTATGTCATCCTTATGTACTCTAAGTTGATGATTTCCGAACGGGGGTCAATATTCTCAAAGGTACGTCGATACTTCTAGCCTATCGAGTAGGTCATTTACCCTTGGCAAAGGATAACGGTTCTTTACCGTTAGCTTATTTAGTTTTTGATAGTCCATGCACGTCGAATGATCTATCCTTTTTCTTGACACAAAACACTAGTGCCCCATGGTGAGTGACTGTGTCGTACAAAACCCTTATCTACAACTTCTAAGTTGATTAGACAAATTTTCACCTTCAAAGGTGCTATGCGATAAGGTGACCTAGCAACATGCATCGCGTTATGTACCAGGTCAATCTAAAAGTCCATCTGTTGGGAAGCAGGCAATCATGCCAAATCCTTCGGGAAAACTTCCTGAAATTCTTGCACAACAGGTATGTCATCTAGCCCTTATTCTTCCGCCTTCATGCTCATGATCTGTATCTTGTCCTCTTCTGATCTTTGCCCATGTACGTCAAATATCTCACCATTTCGTAATGACACGCGAGCAATCTTCTCATAGAAGATGATCTCAGCCCTTTTCCTTGACAATCAGTCCATTCCCATAATAATGTCAACTTCCAATACAAAATCATATAAGATCTATTGTAAACGCATGACCTTCTAATAACATAGTACAGTCCCAAATTATCTCCCTAATATTTACGAGACTATCATTAACTCATTTCATAACACACATCCTCATAATTGGGGTCAAGTCCAACTTAGTTATAAAAGTCAAAAGTCACCACGTCTAGGTCCTGTCGGGCATTATTAACACCAATCCCAAATGCTTTTCTATGAACAGGGTTGTCATATTATCTTGCGCTGGGCTAGCACAAGTTGTAGGCCAAATTTTGAATTGTTCCTTTGTTTTTGATCGACCATTTGACCTTGAATCCCATTTGACCTCGCATATGCATTTCGATGATGCTTTTGGCTTCCACACTCATAATGTCAATGTCAAACTCTTGCCAATTTGATCGTATTAATCGACACAATTGGGTTTGCCAGTACCTTAAAGCCTTTGGCTAAGTGCTCCAATTGCTTGAAATTGAAATACACATGATGTGGCATCATAGTCGGATGGTGTAGAATGCACTTATTACACTCTGGACAAGTGCTGGCATAGTCCTTCGTTGCATGCATGACAGCCAAATATCCTTTCACGACACTGTCCTTCTTGTCCATTTAAACACCATCTACCTTACCCGATTCCCTAACATCCTTCTTCGTTTTACTAGCTTTCTCGAAACTCTAATACGAACCATCTCTTCGGCCAAAGTACATGTCTTCAGTATTGGACTCTCGGTTGGGGTGCAGTATCAACCATCATTTCACGATTATAGACCCAGCCCCCTGATGTGCTCTCAACCCCTTTTTTTATTTATATATCATAATTATGGCACCAGCTTTGCCAGCTCATGGAATTGGTAGGTACGGGCATCATAACCACATCCTACCATTGGATGATTCCAAGACACAAGTTCTAACTTTTCCATCTAGTCCGCAAGGTACTACTCCTCGGTTACCAATCCTTTAAGCTTATCCAAAGTCATGGCCATTGCAACCTCCATACCTCGAGCTAGTGTTTAAGCATTCTACTATGTTAGTTCTTTACCCACCGATGAACAGACAACACAGTTTACCTTTTGATTCTCAGCACAGATTTTGATGTCTACATCTGTTCCAATTTTCTCAGTGCAACGGGTCAGGGTTTTTGCTCCAACTTTACCGTCATACTACTTTGGCTTGCACGTCATGAACTCCATGTACATACAATCAATCATGCTTCCAATAGCATTTCCTTCCATGTTATCAGTCCTATAATGTCCAACTCTGAATCGCAGGGAGCATCACATAACCCAGTTCAAGCACATCCTTAGTATACTAAAGATGTTTATATATAGGGTTCCCCGCAGCGTTCCCACCACACCAACGATATACCAAGAATGACGCTTACACTAGTTACATGATATCCGCTTATTCCATCCAACGTAATGCTAGAGCTTTCAAATAACCATTTCCCCAAGTCTTAAGATCAGTGTGAACAAAGCAACATAGATGCAGAGAGTCTCACCTCTCTACTTCAACTTTTCAAAGACCAAGTACATTTTGAACATGTAGTCAATTTCAAGGATCATAGAAACAAAAGATGGAGCAACTTCTCATAGCTACTGGGCTAAAATGCCATAGTATGATTCCCATAAATGCTCAATATTGATTTGTATTTATGAAAAGATAAAGGACATAGATGTTTCCACATCATTGATTATCATAAGAACAGGAACTCCAATGTCCCATGTATAGACTGGAAGATTCGTACTAACTATAACGTTACCTCACGAAAGGGTTTGCTAGATTTCGCATGCACTGCAAATTGCCATTACGTGTGCACCGATAATGGTAATTTCATTTGTATGGTCACCGCTAGCTCCTCCTGCTGGAGTCAACGCATCTTGTCAAGTACAGAGTGTTATCCATGATTGGAGAATCAAGGATATGTTCACTAACCAAAGGTTAATAACCAAATTTATAAAGAGGAATTGATTAAGAAAGCATTCACTTGGGTAAGGAACCGTCAAAAAAGTCCATTTAGTATAGTCCTAAATCTAATAAAGTAGTCATCTGACCTGAGTACGCCATGGTTCTTATCTATTGGTGCCATGTCAGCTAGCGTGTTTATCTCCCAATATTCAACTCACAACATAGGTATCACCAGCAGACTCATATAATAATGTTGTCTTAACAACCTATGTCCTTTAAAAATAATTATAGCCACACTTATCAATCCAGACCATATAATAGTCAAGCGTATAACGAGAGGACGTACTTACCTAATGCTTTCTTAAGGCACGCACAGATGATACAACGACCAAAATTCTCCAAATAAGAAGATTACAGATAACACATGAAGCAGGCTACACAACACAATATATATTGCACATAGAATATTCACATGTATAATAGTACACTCATAATCCTCTGATGCATACTACATGTGGGTACTCAAGTTATAGTCCAGGTCGAATAATCCACCTAATTCTCTATAGCCAATGACTCTGTATCAATCCGTCACACCCTCGCTAGAAGCGGAAACACGAGGATGCGACAGACGGGATCGTCATAACACATTGGGGGTCTAAGAGAATCACTAAAGGTATTCTCCATAAATGGGTCATGACATCACCCGACACATAGGAACACGTGTCAAGTACAGTCAATTCTAAAACGTCATACCATAAATGCATAAATAATCCAAAGTTTCCATTCAGAAACAAAGAAGCACAAGTACCAAAACAATCCCAAGCACAACATAGTCTAAAACCATAAGCATGCTTTCCCCCAAGTAAAATATATTAAAAAGGAGGCGTGAAACTCACCTTGAAATAATACAGTCCAAATTCCCAACATGCAAAGCAAGCACTAAAAGTACAAAGTCACAAAAAGGATTACTAAATAACAAAAAGCATGACCAATATGGGTGTAATCCTTGTAACTCAGTCTTTAATGTCCATCATGGTTCTTAATTTTGAGAAAACATGATTTATTAAAAGGACAAGTTGAAAGTTAGATTTAAACTTTAATTTTGTCACGCTTAGGGTTTTAGTTGTCACTTTATATTACTTTACTAATATCCGTTGATGCACATCAATTTGTCCATACACAGTGAATTAAAGATATTATCATTTTATCCTTTTAAAATTCATTTAATCACTTTTAAGTATAAAACTTGTCTTCATTTGATTATTTAGTTTCAAATTCTTATTTTTAAGTTTAACAAAATATTTCAGCATGAAGAGCTGATTGCGCACCAGTTTTGGATAAACTTGTTGGAGGTCGAAATAGTAACAAAAAGTTTTGTAGTAGGAGTCATTAGAAAGATAAGACTTATTAAACTCCAAAAAAAGAATCATATCAATTGAATAAAATATGAGAATGACATGACTAGACAAACACAGACCAACCTACTGCTCAGATTCGTCAATTTTGACCTTCAGTTTTGTATGTCGCGTTTGGAAGACCAAACGATGTCGAAACGACACGAGACCACTTGGGTTAGTTAGAGGACTCATTGAACTTGTTTTTAAACAAAAATTAGACCCATTTGGACTTATTATTCCTAAGTTATGACCTGAACAAAACGTCCTATTTTTCTTACAACAAACTGCCCAATTTATTAGTTTTGTTCATTTGCATCCTAAACCTCCATATTTGACCCTTTTTGACCCAAGTACTTAAGAAATGTTTATCCTATGTTCCAATTGACCAAAACTTTAATTAAGCACTAGAATCATTTCAATTTTCAGTCCCAAACAGTTAGTTGTATGTTAGTCTTCCGGTTCGCATCATTACTTATCGTTCCATAGTTTTTGATTGTCCAACTCGTCCATTCGATCAAAACATAAAATTAATGATTTTAAAAATGATTTAAGAGACCAAGATATCTATTTAGATTAGGTCACACAAGATTACAACCTAATTACAATAGATTCAAGAATATTCAAAGACCAAGGATTAGGATTTATCGGGTAGAGAGTCCAACACTTGTAACACCTAGATCTTCACGATCTAATGCCCAAAACCAAGAAGACAAGATTATATGATAATTTTTATGTTAGATGATGAAAATCATCAATAACATTATTAAACATGAACTAAATCATCAACCAAATGGCTTTTTCTTACCGATAATGCATAGAAGACCAATGTTTCAACAAGATGAGTGCTTGAACAACAAAAATTAATCAAGAATGAGGAAGATGATGATGATTCACAATGAAGATGATGAAGAACAAGAGAAAAACATGACGACGGCTATGGTTTTCTCTAGAGAGAAAACTTGGAGCAAAAACATAAAAAATGAAAGAATGAGAAAACAAGTGGAACTCCCCCCCCCCTATATAAGGATTCGGCCAAGGGGGCCAAGGGTGGGCCTCCCGGGCCCGTTTCTTGTTTCGTCCAATTCCGTCTTGTCCCGATTCACGCGTCATCCAATTTTGACGTTTTTAAATTCTCCTTGTTAATACGATTCCAACGGACTATTATATGCTATCTAAATTATTTAATTTATATATTTTTAAATTAAATTATGTCTATTAAGTAGGCTTTAGGGAAAACCCACATGTTCGATTTTCGTTTCGTTCTTAACATAGATTTTAATACTTTAGGTTTTGACATGATCAAGCCCAAGGTACATAATCATCGTACTACATCCAAACCGGTAAATCTCATTTCACCAACATTAAGCCCATTAGCACATATGAGGCCTATATTGCATAGCTCTAGAATTTAGCGTGTCCACATGTGTCTAATGTACCATTCTCACAACAAGTCAACATTAGGTCAACATTCAAGTAAAAATCAAAGAGTCAAAGTCCAAACGTCAAAGTTAATGGTCAAAGTCAATGGTCAATACACCTATTTTGGTGACAGATGTCACAGTGGCAGTGGGCGGCGATGGTGGTGGGACGACGGTGGTGGTGGGCGGCGATGGTGGTGGAACAATGGTAGTGGTGGGCGGCAATGGTGGAACACTCATAAAACTTAAAGAATAAATAATTACCAGCTAATCAGGTTAATTACATAGGATTAGAACACCACCACAAATTTAAATGACTTGATTGAAACAGTTTGAAATCTGAGTGACCTGATTGAAACACTCATAAACTTTGTTACTATTTTATGAAACTTTCACTTAAAAATAATAAAAGGGTGGATCGGTTTTGTCTTTTAACTCGATGTTTAATTAGTTGTAACTAGGTTTTCTTACCCGTTGCGTGTTGCGGCGCCGCCATACACGACATGATACTTATATACTACAATCGATTTGATTTGGTTTTGAACTAAACTTACGAAAACATATAAAGTGATTTGAATTATACCGTTGAATAAAAGCGTATTATATCTGACGTGACCGAAAACAAAATTTGCGTCGAAATGTATATCAACAGAGTAAATAAAAATAAACATGTGGGGCGATGTCTAATGTGACGTAATGAAATATAGACTACAATCTCCGCAACTCGTTTTCAAAATAAATTTATGTCCAAACTTAAAGTACCTCGAAATTATACCATCGGAAAAAACATATTATATAAAATTTACATTGGAACATAGACCCAGCTTGCTTTCGAACAAAATTTACGTTAAAAAATAGACGGACTTGAATTTTTACCCGACACGTACATAAAATAGTTAATATTATAATGAATAAGTAAAACTCCTTTTAAATTTTAGTGTAAATGACTGTGGAGAATAATTGAAAGAAACCAAAAGAAAAATAAAAGGAAGTCTAGGAGTAAAAAGAATAGAACTCGAGTAGTGTATCATAAATAAGACAACATTTACTTGTGGCACTGTAGTCACCGACATTACAAAATGAGTAATGATGTAATTTATATCAAACCTTAGTAGTTATTATTTACTTTTCTCACTTAAATTTGATTTCATATGTGTGGTTTAAATATTAAGCGACACAACTCACATTTTTATGTTCCAATCAAAAGATAAAATGAAACTGAATCTTTTTTAAAGTCCGCCACTACGAATTCTCATGTTCATCACTTTAGATTTCTTTCTGCATGCTCTCTCTTGCAATAACCGGTAATCATTGCACAATCTATCTTCCATTCTCTCTCTTCTCTTTCTCTTATTAGATATAGATGATAGATTTTGTCTTCAATCGTTCGTTTGATCGTCTGCAAATCGTCGGATCCCTACACTCATCTGCAGATCCTTACACTCAGCCTTAGATCCTCGTATTTATCAATCAGTTTTTCATACTTCAAGCGACATTCGTCGGAGTTTGGGTCTAGCGACCTACATCCGGCTATCTCCTACAGCAGGGGTTGCAGCAGAGGGTTCAACGATCATCAGCCACGTTAGTTTCCACTTATTATTCAGGCCAAAGATCGAAACCGGGTAGGCGACGACAATGGCAATGGCCCGTCGGTAGTGTGATTGTTTTCACTTTGTCAAGAATCTGAATGACATTGAAGGCCATCGATGAAAGGCTATAGAGGAAAACTATGTGGGAAGCCAAAAAGAGTTGAATTAAAGAGACAGTCGTTGACGTCACCATCACGCAAAGATACCTAAAATGCCCCGGGTCTGTGACACTGTAGCCACCGATGTTACAAAATGAGTAATAGTGTAATATAGATGATATAAACTAGTATATAATATAATGTCTAGTTGTTTAGAAAAAATATATAAAATAATTGGAAAAATATACGTAAGGATTTGTTAACATACTTCATACTCAAAGGTTGTTCAAAACCTTCAAACTTTGTAATGATTTATTCCATTCTGTGAGATTTCCTATACATAGCAAAATGGGCAAGTCGGGTTGGATGGGATGTCAGGTTTATTGTGTTGATTTAAAAACGGGTCAGAGTGGGTTCGTTCAGGATGAGTTTGGGTCAAAATGAGCCGGATTAGAACGAGTTAGATCTAAAATTTGCTTGTTTCCTACAAAATCACAAATCTTGTTTTATTTCCAATGGTAGCTATGAAACGAGCAACAGCGAATCCATGTAAGAACTTTGTAAACCCAATTGTTATTGAAGGGGTACCAGTATGAACCCGGGATCAAGGTCAAGAGAGGCACACGGCGAGTGGAGCCGCGGCCGGGCCACGCGCGGCAAGGGCAGCCGCGGCCAAGGCCACGCCCAGCAATATTAGCCGCGGCCAAGGCCACGCCCAGCAACAACAGCCGTGGCCAAGGCCACGCTCAGGAGCATCAGCCGCGGCCAAGGCCACACTCAGCAACAACAGTCACGGCCAAGGCTATGCTCAGCAACAATAGCCGCGGCCAGAACCAAGAGTGGGCAGGGAAAGCCACAGCCAAATCCTATTATTACTTCACAAAACACAAGAGCCAACATCCCATAAAAATGACAAGTGTGGGAGTCTTGCATAATAGAGAAGAAGTCCATTCTTGCTACAAGGAGCATAAACGGAACACAATAAAACAACAAACACATAAGGCAAAGGAGTCAGAGGTCAGGACAAAGGAGGAAGTCAAGGTTAACTATAAAGACAAGCAAGAGTAATTGTAAGTCAGAAACCCTTTGCACTAAGGAGAGGTGGATTTTCCGTCAGAGGAAGATTGAGGTCGGATTGATAAGCACAGGCTACTGAAAATAGAACATAAGGAAAGAGCATGGTTGGTATAAATACTCGGGTTACACCAGGAATACCCAACAACCAAGGTGATAATAAAAACCAACACAACACATACTCTCAAAAATCAGACCTGAGCCAAAGCACTAAACCATACTTCGCACTGCTCTCGGTTCTTAACCTCCGTGTCAAGATCCTTATAGCAACATTTGGCGCCATCCGTGGGACCCTAGCAACACAGAAACGACTTGCTATGGACTCAGGTCAGAAAACCCCCTCTCGTGACAATCACAACATTGTCACCTCAGTAAATGAACATCTGGCAACACCACCCCCATGCGGAGTCGGTGTCGTACCAGAGACGGAAAATCCAGCAAGCGGGCTGATTACCCCGGAGTTTGTTAGCAAGAACAGAGATCAGCTCCTATCATTGCTAAATCAAAAGGAACATCCTTTTGAAGATGTCAGGATGCGTCTGGAGTACAAGGAAGCACCCAATAAAGAAGGACCTGGAAGAAAAAACGAGGATCGCATAGATGAAAGAAGACCACCACCACCAGAACCAGGCCATGAAGACGAGTTTGACAAGCCGTATCGGCCATCAATGGCGAAATCAAGATCAAAATTCATCCCGAAAATTGCGGAATTCTCATTCCCACCAAAGCTCAAGATGCCGAGCAATATCGGGAAATATGACGGTTCGGGTGATCCTGATGACCACATGGCCATTTTCGTAGGAGCATCCAAGGTAGAGCAGTGGACCATCCCGGTATGGTGTCACATGTTCTCCCAGACGCTGACCGGAGCAGCCAGAGTATGGTTTGACAGCCTTCCAACAGGAGAGATACGAAACTTTAAAGAGCTAGAAAGCAGCTTACTGAAGAACTCCAGTCAGCAAAGGAGATCAGTCAGAGACCCTTCCGAACTTCATAACATCAAGAGAGGTGACAATGAGTCAATAGAAAATTTCATCGCCAGGTACTCAAAGGAAAGTATGCAAGTGCGCGGCGCGGGGGAAACGATTCGGATCTCAGCCTTCATCCATGGCGTAAAGAACGACCAATTGGTGGAACGTTTTCATGAAAACCTGCCAAAGACAGTGGAAGAAATGTTAGAAAGAGCAAAAGCCTTTGTCAGGGGAAAGAAGGCCTGTGAACAACTGCGAGAAAAAAGTGTGAAGAAGCCGACACCGCCCGCTTGGGAGCTACAAAAACGGTCTGGGGTTCCAAAACCCTGGGAGAAAATACGCTTCCAGCCCCACTTCCACTCTCGGGGCCTGTCTCTCCATCAACGTCAAACAGTCAATCCTCCACCTCACGCCCGCACTTCGCCCGTCAATCTGCCGCCGCTGACTAAAACTCCTAGTGAGATCCTTGCAACAGAAAACGTTAACTTCGTAAAACCTACTCCACAAAAACCCGGAGTAAAGCGAGATATGAACAAATTCTGCGAATTTCACAAGGAGAACGACCACACAACCGATGACTGTTTCTCGTTAAAGCGACAGATCAATATGGCAGTCAAGACCGGGAAGCTAGCCCATTTATTGCGGGAATTGAAGAAAACCCCACAAGCAGGAGAAAAGAGAAAGGAGATCTTCATGGTGCAAGCTAGAGGGTGTGGGGAGAAGCGGCGTTCTGACCACATGGAACCCTGGATGGCCCAAAAAATCTCTTTCCCTCCAATCCATGGTGGAAGTTTCGCCAGTGGTCCTGTGACAGTATCAGCAGTAATCGCAGGACATCAGGTGCACCGTGTATACATAGATAGCGGTAGCATATCAGAAATCATGTATGAGCATTGCTTCTTACAGCTGGATGAAGAAGTCAGGAGGGGTCTCGACACCCAAGCCCATCAACTAACAGGTTTCTCCGGGGAAGTGGTGTAGCCGATAGGCCAGATCCAGCTCCCGGTAGTTATGGGAAACATCATAGGCCAGATGGAAGTTGTAATGACATTTCTTGTGGTACGGTCGGAATCATCACACAATGTCATACTGGGGAGACCAGGGTTATGTATCCTAGGAGTGGTGATATCCACGGTGCATGCAACAATCAAGTTCCCAACCCCTACCAGAGTGGTGACAATGTATTCTAGTAGGGAGTGCAAGGAGGTAAAAGCAGTGGAATCGGAGGCTGCTTCTCAGGAGGAGGAAGATTTATGCCCAACCCAAGAAAAATGGGTGGTCAACCCAAAATACCCAGAGCAAAAGATCGTGATAGGAGGTCAGCTAAGTGACGCAGCTAAAGATCGATTTTACCACCTCTTACGAAACAACTTAGATGTCTTTGCTTGGCAACCCTCCGACATGGAAGGAGCGCCCCGAGATATCGCAGAACACAAGTTGAAAACGTATTTGTCCAAAGAACCTGTGGCCCAGAAACGTCGCCATATGGGGCAGGAGCGGAGTCAAGCTGTGGTGGAGGAAGTCAAGAAGCTGCTGCAAGCGGGTATTATAAGGGAAGTCCGATATCAGACCTGGGTGGCCAACCCGGTGATGGTAAAAAAAGGTGACGGTAGCTGGAGGATGTGCATTGATTTTAAAGATCTCAACAACGCCTGCCCAAAAGATTGTTATCCCCTTCCAGAAATCGATTTAAAGGTAGACTCGTTGTCAAGTTTTCCGTTAAAATGTTTCCTGGATGCGTACAAAGGATACCATCAGGTCAAAATGGCACCAGAAGACGAAGTCAAGACAACATTTTACATAGATGTCGGCATTTTCTGCTTCACAAAAATGCCATTCGGATTAAAAAACACAGGCGCCACTTATCAACGTTTAATGGACAAGGTGTTCAAATCACAGATCGGTAGAAACATCGAAGTATATGTAGACGACGTCGTCATCAAAAGTCGTGACGAGAATGCTTTGCTCGAAGATATCGCTGAAACATTCAGTACCCTACGAGCGATAAACATGAAACTGAATCCGAAGAAATGCTCATTCGGAGTGGAGGAAGGAAAATTTTTAGGCGTAATTGTAACAAAGGATGGTTTTGAAGCCAACCCTGAGAAGATTGCAGCAGTGCTGAACATGCCATCACCCAGGTCAGTCAAAGACGTGCAGACGTTGAATGGGAGATTAGTAGCCCTTAACAGATTCTTATCAAAGTACGCCGAGCGCGCCCTACCGTTTATAACCACCCTACGGAACTGCCTGAGAAAGAAAGACTTTTTATGGACGAAGGAGGCAGAGGAGGCGTTCCAGCAAATGAAGAAATACCTCAGCAACCTACCAAGACTGGTAGCCCCTTTTCCAAAGGAGAAGCTAGTAATGTACTTGTCGGCAAGCAAGGGCGCAGTAAGTGTCGTACTGATGACCGAGCGAGAAGGGGAACAAACCCCGATATACTTCGTCAGTAGGGCATTGAAAGACCCA
>BJCO01362494.1:0-17500 GCA_018326465.1 Flaveria floridana
CTATATATATATATATATATATATATATATATATATATATATATATATATAGGGCAATTATCAAATGTTAACCCTCTATTATTGCGATAACCGTTTTAACTTTGGAATATCAATTAAAATCATTGTTCTTTTTGTTGGAATAGTATCATTATACATATACAACGTTATTTTCTTTTATGTATATGTGTAAATCCACAAGCGTAAAAGAGTTACGATAAGTGTAAGTTACACTTACATCACTAAATATTTACTGATGTAAGTGTAACTTACACTAATGTAAACTTTTTTACGCTTATGAATTTAAACATATACATTAAAGAACATATTTTTGTATATGTGTAATGATGTTATTCTAACAAAAAAAATAATGATGTTGATTGATCTTCAAAAGTTAACACCGTTATCGCAATAATAAAGGTTTAACGATTGAACCTTACCCATATAAACTGAAATATGGTTATATTTTAATATTATTCTCAGTATTGCACCTTTAATACTCTTCTCAAATGTTAATGTTTTGCTTTTGGTAATGTTGTCAACAAAAAAAATCATGAACCATGATTGATTGCAACTTTGTAATAACATGAGGTTGTTGATGTATGTGATTATATTTGATAAATAAAAAGTGATGGTGTATATATCATGTGAATGATAACACATACAATCACTGGATTGAAGAAGACGACAATACGTGTCTATTTCATATAAATTTTTAGATTTTTTTATCGGACTTTTTGTTTGCGCTAATTGTGCAAGATGACTTACCATACCATGACAATATGACATGACACAACCACCATACTAAAAATTTAGCTAGAAACTAAAATGGAGAAGGAATTTAAAGATTGAATGAGACTAGAAGGGATAAGTAAGATGGAGATGTGGTAACGAATAGATTGTGGTGTTTCAAAGAGATAATAAAAGAGAAATTTGATTTTTTTATGTTCAAGAAAGATGAAGAAATGATACATTTGTTATTACAAAATGAACATGTTTATAAAGGTAATATTTTCATATAAAGGATATTATTAAACACATAATTCTTTTTTGGAATTTCTTTTGTAATCATATTTCATATTTAAATTAATCAAAAAATTTGAAAATAATAAATTTTTTTAATGAAAACCCTCATTCATCCCGACCATTTTAACTCACTTAGGGTCACTTGTTTAACTACAACAAGTTTAAATCATGTTCCAAATCCACATATTAGAACACATAACAGCATCCAAACATAAAGGGCTTAATAAGTTGGTGGAATTCATTGGACTCAATCTACACCATGCAAAGTGATACTCAATTATGAAATGAGTCGATAAAATACACAATACATTTATCAAAAAATAATAAAAAAAGGACTTGATATCTATAATCTACTAGAGCTCAACTATTATATTTTGTTACGATGTTAAATAAACCATTTTGTTATTTTGTTATGATGAAAACTTTTGTTAACATGTGTATAGAGGTAAAACGAACTAGAACTGACGGATAAATTTAAAACCCAAATTATTTTAAACTAAGTATTTAGGTATGATATATTTTTAAAACAAATTCTTAAATATGAGATGAGTATGGTACTATGTGAACCCAACCCAATAATCCAAGACATACATATAGTTTTATGAATTGAAGTAATCTTTTAACAATTAGAAAAAATAAAATTTATGAATTATTATTGGTTTTCGTAGTTTTCTTTGGTTTTCGTATAACTATTGGTTTTCTCATGATAAAGCTATTTAAAAATTTAAAATAGTGAGAAATGTACTTGAGAATCTCAATGGTTAGATTAACTAGATCATCTTTAGAACAAATGAAAACAATGAGGTTCATAAAACGACAATGGAACGTAACGACATTTCGGTTTGGTTATTCACTTAATCATATATGCGATTCATATATGTTCGAAAGTTGAACTGTTTGGTTTTAATTTAAAATACAAGCAAATTGAATTTTAATAATTCAAACAATAACATATTGGCCAATAATAATTCATACTATTAGTTTGACCGATAATAATCTAAGCTTTCATATTTGTAGCAAATGACAATCCTAGCAACATAATAACGATTGATTTACACTTTATTTACACATGATTTTTCCTCTATTTCGTTGTTTGTTTCCTATTTCATTCCAATCATCATCGTGAGCAAAATCAAATGAAAATTAAGTGTGAATAAATGAATGAGTATACTATTAAGATTGTCCTTGACAACAAAAATCAATTTTAAGATTACTATCGGTCAAACTTATAGTATAGCATATTACTGACCAACAAGTCATAGTTTGGATTATTAAAATTCAATTTATCTAAAATATGATTATATTTAAACCATAATTATATCAATTTAAATGTGATGATTCTTCTTCTTTTATAATCTTTCATTAGCTTTATATATAACTTTTATAAATAGTTTAATGAATTAAATACGTTTTTCATCCTTGATGTTTTATAGAAATTATTAATTGAGTCCAAAAGTTTAAAATTTTCAATTTGCGTCCAAATGTTTCACAAAAACTATCATTTAAATCCATTTAACTACTCCTAATTGACACCGTTAACTTTTTTCGTTAGATTTTCCTACATTAGGGGTCTTTTTCCTACATTAGGGCTATTGTTGTCAAAACAATTACAAAATAAAAAATCAACTCTACGTGAGGGGTTTTATGCTTCAGTCTTGTTTAAAATAATATATGATGATAACCACCTAAAACGACTCATTTTCAACTTCATAAAATATACAATATAAAATATATATAAATAAACGATTAAAAAATAAAACTTTTCATGTGTGCTGATATATTTATATTTTTTTGTGGTGTATATTTTAAAAGTTAGAAATGAGTTTATTTTATATAGATGGTTTTCATTATATTTTATTTTATCTGCTAGGTGGATTTAAATCGCAATGGTGATTACCAAACGAGACTAAACGCATAAAACCACCGTGTAGAGTTGATTTGTATTTTGTAATTGTTTTGACAAAAATACCCCTAACGGAAAAAGTTAACAATTTTAATTAGTAGTAGTTAAATGGATTCAAATGACAATTTTTCTGAAGCATTTGGATGCGAATAACAAAATTTAAAATTTTTGTACTCAAATGTCAATTTCTGTGAAATATCAGGGATGTAAATTGCATCTAACTCTAGTTTAATTAAAACCATATTAAGTTTCTTTGTAAACAAATTAAAGCTTTGTGTTACAACTATCGTATTAAAGAACTTAATAAAATAACATTTTGTTTGTTAGACAAAGTTGACACGGTACTGTAAAATAGATATAAAGAAATTTCATATGAAGATATTTTGAAATAAGGTTTCTAACAAATATGACCAAACACTTAAATATTATTTGTCATGGTTATGTTCCTATATGGACTTTAATATTGCTGCTGCTATAAATTTATTTCTATATACAGTTGAAGTAATCATCAAGGCAAAGATGGTGAATTTGGTGCGATCCATCAACTGTTAAAGAAATCATCAGCAGTGAACGGACGAAGATTCAAGGCCCAATTGAAGAAAATGGTATTACATGTATTTTAATATTAACTAGGGATGATGCCCCCAACGCGCGTTGCGCGTCTTTAAAACGGAGATAGTTGAACAACGGCTTAGATAAACACATATTATTTCTACCATCATAGCTTTTTTTTTAAGCGAAGCTGAGTTTGTTCTAAATAACATACATAAGCGAACATGACTATTGATCTCAAATTAATGTTTGGTTTCCCAAAAAATAAAGTTTTTGACTCAGATTTGGGTTTTCTGTTACCATGGCTGCAACACAGGTTGCACGTGCAGAACACCACACTTGCCATCACCGAGTATGCCATGCCAATCAACCACTCAGCCACAGTCATCATAGCAATAACCAAAAAACCACAAGCATACGAAAATAAGACCTCAACAATTTCGAACAATCAACTAAAAGTAACAGAGGTACACAGGTCTCAGATGACGGGTCGCCATCATCATCGACTCATAAACACCAGCACATGGTGTACTATTGATAAATGATGTGGATGGAAAAAGGTTCAGCCTACTTGCCCCTACTTCTCCGCCGAAAACCACCGCCATAAGTCGGGTCATGGAAAGGGGAACACCAACCGACCACCGCTCGATTTAGGCAAACAAACCTCAACAACAACCATGTAAACACTGTGGCGGCGGGGCCGTCACCGGTTCACCGGTATGACAGAGCCTAGGGTTCCCCTTCCCCAAACAAACCCCAACAACCACCGTCCACACACTGCGGCATAAAACCTAACAACGACCATGCACACGCTGCGGGTACCGTACAATCATTATCGACAGAGGCCAAACGGAGGCCGGTTGGCACATCGACATCCCCTGCGACGACCGACGGCGACGAAGGCGGCAGCGACTCCCCTCTCCCTCCACAACAACCCAAAACCCCTTTCACATAGGCGGTAGAAGAAGGGGCCGGATGGTCGGAGTTCATCGCAGCAAAACAGAAACCACCTAAAGCGCATGCAGAAGCACCGGCGACGACATTGCCTCCACCGACAACAACAGCCGAGACACACCGGTCAACACCAACACAAATACCGACCAACACCAACACAAATACCGACCAACACCAACACAAATAACTCTTATAACCTTTTCAATTTATGGGAGGGGGTAAAATGTAAACCCCTAAAAAACTTGGTAACCAAACCATTAACAAACCAAAACCAACTGGTGATGGCCTGCAGACGCCACCACAGGCGGCGTCGAATGCGGCAAATCTAGGCCGCTATCGCCCAACACCATCAACACCAAAAGATGCAAAAAACCAAACCTGAGGAACACGCAGACGCCACCAAAGGCGGTCGACACACAACCGGCGACATAGAAGGCGATAGATATAAGCCGCTTTAAATACGCACCACCATCCACAGCCACCTTGGCCTTTGCCACTACAAACAACAATAGGGAGGCCGTTCGTAGCCACTGTCGGGGACCTCCAGAAAGCGACCTCGATAGATGCCACCAAAGGAGGTCACAAGAGAGCGCCGGCGGCGCCCACATCGAGAGTTAAGTACCGACGATTCCATTGTTGCGGCGGCGCAAGTGACGGTGGTGGATGGGAAAGAAGGCGGCAAAAGTAGAGAGACCTTTCTATCTCTACAAAATCACCGATGCAAATAGAAGGGTGTTCCCCTTCTTTCCTGCTTAAACATGTGTTGAGGGGGGCAAATGCAAAAGTCATCAAATATGTGTGGCCAAACCACAAGCATACTAAACACTCCTATTTCTTGCCTTCCTCTTTTCGTATACAAAAATGTGAATTTAGTTTAGCGTTAAATCATATCACATGTATGTATGTTCTCTGGATTACATAAATGTAACTTTTGAAATGGTTCTGTTTCTATACATGAGTCCGTATGCACGTGTAACTTTTGATTGCTATTGGTTTTATATGGTATTACAACTGTGGAACTTTTAAACTCGTGATGATTTTACACCGATTGATTTCTTATATGTAACTTCCCATATAGATCGGGTGTTGAATTGTAGTACATGTATATAAGCTTTGGATTGGTTTGTGTTTTAAATTTATTTTATGGTTTTATACATGATTGTATATCGCAATTGGTTTTACATATATAACTTCATGTCTGTAAATAAGTCAAGTTTGAAAGGAGGACCTAGGGAGAGAGAAAAGAGAATAGTTTTAATTATGTAATTATATAATTATATAGAGAAATAACTAGTAGATTATAATTATACTTCTTTTATTAAATCCTAGACTTGATCTTTAATCCTATACCGGTTAAGTTTTATTTTTTAAAATTAAAATAAAATAAAGGTTTAGATTAATTTTTTAAGTTCTCACAATAAGAGGAGTTTTTAGAAAAAAGAGTTATTGGATTTTTTAATCCTAACTTTTACTTATTGGTTGGGACTAATCTCAACTCAGAATATGTTTACTGATATGATTTTGAGTTTATTTCTCTTCAATAATCTCTAACTAGCTGAGAGTTAACCCTGTTAGCTTTTTAATAACGTGAACTACTTTTGTGACCAAAACACTAAGTACAAAGTTAAAATCTACCATCAGGTCCGTTAATCTAGAACCTCCGCAACCTAAAACCCGTCAATTTTCATCTTATTTGAACCACTTGACTCGTTGGATATAGATTTCACATGACGATGGAGGCTAAACAGTGGAAATCGAACCTAATAGAGACTAGGCGACAACGGAGTTGAAGAATGAATCAAAGTTGGGCCCATTTCAGTGAAGTAAAATAAATTCAAAATTGAAAGTGATTGTAAACATTTTATAAATTGAGATTAATCTCGGCTAATAAATAACAGTCGAGATTATTAAATCCAATAACCCAAAAACCTTATCCTATGCACACCCACATATGAGAAAGATCAAACGAAATCTTTATTCTAATTAGAAAAACCAAAAACTTTTATTGATAGATAACATAATTATTAATTAATTATATATATATTTTTTGTATTGGTGTAAAATAAGAAGAGCCGCTTCTTTTTATTTTATCAAGTTTTCCTCTTTAATTTATACGTTAATATTATTCTTTTTAAAATTATACTATAAAACTAAAATTTTATTATTTGGATTCAAAAGTTTGAGAGTATTTATTTTCCTTCAAAAGTTTAAAAACATCTACTCTAGTTCAAAAGTTTTATTATTTTTTTTCAAATCCAGTCCATATATTTTATTATTTGGATTCAAGTTGAAACAACTAATAAAACTTTTTTATATAATTTGAAACAACTTATAAAACTTTTAAAGGTAAATCTTTTATATAGAAGTGGTTATTAGAGTGAAATTGAATTTAACTATTAAGAAAAATATAAACACATTAAACTTTTGTGGTACAATTATTAGAAAAACATTAGTAGCGACATTTAAATACATGGGAAGTTTACTGTTACCCTTGTTCATATTAAAAGTTATTTATAAAAGTTATTTATAATTGTGATTGTGATTCAAAAGCACATAACTATGTGGATACTCTACATAGTTTGTGTACTTATAATATCCTATAAAATTTTGGAATTTATAAATCTTTATAGTTATATATGAGGTATAACTAGAGGTGGTAAAAAAAAACCGGTTCCCAAACTGGTTCGGCTAAAAAAACCGGAACCGGTTTTTGGCCAAACCGGAACCAGTTTTTGGCTAAACCGTTTTGACCCAAACCGGTTCCAACCCGACCCAAACCGTCGGTTCCTATGCAGTTTTGGGTGTTGATAGTTCAAACCGGTTTAAAACCGGTTTCAAACCGGTATCCAAACCGGTTCTTAAACCGGTATCCAAACCGGTTCCCAAACCGGCCCTCAAACCTGTTTTTAAACCAGTTTTGCATACTAGCCATTACCCAACGGCTATATAGCCGTTTTTTTACCGTTTGGACCATTTTTTGAACATTTTTGAGTGTTTTTTTACCATTATACATCCATTAGGTTAGTATATATATGTATTGGATGTTTTGGTTGAATCACAACAATTAAAACGCTCTATACTCTAAAAAATCGTAAAAACGCTCAATACTTTCGTTCTCTTATAAAAAACTCTCTCAAAATTCTCTTAAATGGCTTCATCAAGTGCTCAATCTTCCGTTGGTTGTGATGCGTCTTCAAGTGACGTGCTGGTAGCAATCCTTTCAACGAATAGAAACCCCGAAATATGATGCAATTACGATTTATGTCAAATGACAAGCGGTCCGAACAAGGCTCGTTGCAAGTTTTGCCATAAGTTTTTCAAAAAAGATGCAAACATAATGTTAAGAAATCACATTGCAAATAAATATTGTAAGGCGTTGAAAGGTAAACCATCTCAAGGTCAAGCTTCGATGACAAACGAAGGAAATGTTTGGACTTATGACGTTGATGCGGTTCGGGAGCAAACGACGCATTTTGTAATTCAAGAAAGCTTGTCGTTCAAAGATCTCGATAACGAACGTTTAACTTGACTCATTCAACGAACTCTACAACCATGTTACACCAATGTAAGTCGTGCTAATCTTCGAAAAGATTGTTTAAAAATATGGAAAAAGCTAAAAATGAATTAATATCTTATTTTGAAAATTTACAAACCGGTGTTAACTTAACTAGTGATGTTTGGTCGACTCCTCACGGTTCACCGAACTCGTACATTTATGTTACCGCACATTGGGTTGAACCCGGTTCGTGGCAGATGATCAAACGTACGATTGCGTTTGAATTGTTTGATTATCCTCACACCGGCCAAAACATTTTTTTCTTATGGATAAAGTTATTAAAACGTACAAATTAGAAAGCAAAATATTTTCTATATCTTTTGACAATACGTCAAATAACACTCTTGCGATCGATCATTTAAAATTAAAATATAAACCAATGTGTGAGTGTATATTTTTTCATAGTCGATGTGTTGCGAATATCATAAACTTAGCCGTTCAAGACGGTTTAAAAACGATTGAAACGCAAAAAGATACTTTTAAAAGAATGTTACGTGACATTTTTAGTAATAAACCAAAGATATACTAGATATCGCAAGTTTTGTAAAGATGCAAATTTCAAATGTTTAGGTCCGAATTGGGACGTACCAACATGATGGAATTCTACATGTAACATGTTTGAAAGGGCTATTGAACAAAAAGATAGTTTAATAGCCTTTCATAATAGTTTGGTAAATATTGGAAAGGCTAACAGTTACCATCCATCGGGTTGGTTCATTATTGAAGAAGTAACCAAATTGCTTCAAAAATTTAAAACCCCAACTACTTGTCTTTCTGGAGTTTATTATCCAACGAGTCCTTTAGTACTTCAACAAATTCATTATATGACTTCAAAATTAAATGAGATGTCGTTTTGGGGTAGACCTTATTCGGATATGGTAACCCCAATGAAAGGAAAAGTTAAAAAATATTTTCAACAAATGCCTCCAGTAATGACATGTGCCGCTGCATGAAACCCTTGTATAGATTTGGGCGGGGTTGAAACTTTACTTGATAAAATTACTTCTAATTTAGATTTAGAAGTTAATGACCCATTTTAGTAAAACTTTAAAAACTAATTTTTACGAACAATTAGGAAAAATGTATAATGTTTATTTAATAAAATATGGTGAATCATCACAGATCCATGACTCATTAAGGCATGCGGCAAATTCTGAAAATTAAATAATCCAATGTTTGATTTATATAACACTTTAAGGGATGAATGTGAACTCGGGAGGTGTGATGAAACAAACTTTTTATCCATCATGAGTTCACATGATTTTAAAAATTTTGACTTGTTGGCTTGGTGGAAAGGTAAGGAAGATCAATTTCCCATCCTATCCACCATGGCCCGATATTTACTAACCGTGCAAAATTCCACGGTAGCTTCGGAATCTGCTTTTTCTGTTAGTGACAGTGGTATATCGATAAGACGAACTCGTCTTACTCCCCAAGCGGTTGAAATGTCAATTTGCCTAAAGGATTATTTGGATGCCGCAGAAAGAGTACAGACAAATGCCTCTCTTGAAGGAGAAATGGAATACGAATCCGAATTATACGAGGACGAGGTTGAGAGCGGATTGACAACCGGAATGACCGATGACGAAGCGGCATATGATGAGCATCTTCGTAACAGCTACGGTTCTGGTGGTGAATAATAAACTATTATTTAAACTTATATGTTGTTTAAATTGTTTGTATGTTTCACTTTAAATTATTAATAAAAATGTTTTATTTAAACTTGTATGTTATTTAATTATTTATATGGCCCAAAACAGGGGTCATGCGCTAAAAAACAAAGGCCATACGCCCAAAAACAGGGGTCATGCGCCCAAACAGGTGTCATGCGCCCAAACAGGGGCCATGCTCCCAAACAGGGGCCATGCGTCCAGTTTAAAAAAAAAATCAAACCGAACAGGTTTGGGCCCGAACCGGTTTCCAAACCGGCCCAAACCGGTTTCCAAACCGGCCCAAACCGGTTTAATAGGTTTGAGTTTTATTGCTCTGAAACCAGTTTACGACTCGAACCGGTTTGGGGCCAAACCGGTTTTGACTTTGGTTGACCAAACCGGTTTCGGTTTGGACCCCAAACCGATTTGGGAAAAAAACCCGGTCTGTACACCACTAGGTATAACGTTTGGCATTTTCTTAGCGTGCGTGGTGTGGTTTCAAATTATAGGACAATAGAAAGCTTTAAGTGATTGAAAAAAAGATGGAGGACTTTTTATTTCTTTTTTCATGCCAGGTGGACGAGTTATTTCATAACTTATTTTATGATATTAAATATTATACACTAAAGATTCTTTGATAAATAATAGTTATCACGTATTTTGTTTTTTACTTTTAAGTAGAGACATGTCTAAGTTCTTCTCATTTTAAACTATTGTTTAAGACCTCTATAAAATAAAATAAAAAATTGTTAAAAATTTAGGGCGTTACAAGTAGTAGAAGTATGATTTCTTCGTTTACTTTCTTAACACTGAAGGTTGGTTCTTACCCTAGAATGTGTAACTATCATAGGGCGCACACATCAATGACACAAGCTAGTCAAAGTTTTGTTATGCAAACACATAATTAATTAATAATAATAGATATATTGTATATGACATTTATATTGTAATCCCGTAATTATAGCCTAGATTGTTACATACCTAGAATAGGCTAATCTTGTATTATTTATATGATTGAGATTAATGAGAAGGGCAAGGATTCAATCCTAATATGGTATCAAGAGCCCGGCGGCCTTGAACCTCTAGCCCACCTCCCTCTCCCCAACCTTCTGCCTTCTGTCGCCACTACCTCCCCTCTCTTTAGACTTCTCTACTACGTTCTTCCCCTATCACCATGTCAACTAAGAACAACATTCATCCCGCTGCCACTGTATCAAACATTAAAAGCTTCAACCCTGTCACATTAGAGATGGAATCTGGACAATATGGCTCATGGTCAGAATTCTTTCGAATCCATTGCCGGGCTTTTCAAGTCATTGATCACCTTTCTCCCCGTCCCGCACCCTCCAAACCTACGGCCTCCACTGCTGGAAAAGACTCCACTCCTCCTAGAACTGACCCTCTTCAAACTGATACCGATTGGGATCGCCTAAATGCCATTGTTTTATAATGGATCTACGACACGATCTCTAATGATCTTCTTCACACTATACTCAAACCGAATACGACCGCTCATGCTGCGTGGAAAGCCATCGAAGACATCTTTCAAGATAATAAAAGTTCTAGAGCCATTCATCTTCTTCACAAGTTCTCCAGCACCCGTCTTGACGGATTCTCAAGTGTTTCAGCCTACTGTCAAGAGCTTAAGGTACTTGCCGATCAACTAGCCAATGTCCATGCCCCGGTCGATAATGACCGTCTCGTTCTCCAGTTGATCGCCGGGTTGAATGAACAATATGAAGGTATTGCTACTATCTTGCAACAACAGGATCCTCTTCCATTGTTTTATACTGCCCGGTCCAAACTTGTGCAAGTTGAAACCCGCAAAGCCGAAAAAGCCCTTCTTTCCTCCAAGACCGCCGACACTTCTCTCGCCGCCGGTACCTCACGGCAGCCCGCACCTGATAGCCGCTCCGACCAGCCCTCTGATCGGTATCGGGGTAGAGGTCGGTCCCGTGGCAGGGGACGCGGCCGAGGTAATTATGGTCGTGGCCGATCTCCTTGGCCTACCAACTATTCTACCTACTGGCAACAAACTCCCTCCCCCTGGTCACAAACTTGGGCCGGCCCACCTCACTATTCTTCACCCATAACCCAACAGCCTTGGGCTGCCCCACCATGTCCCTACCCAAATACCAATAACAAACCTCAATAGCCTACCAACAACACTGCTGGTCTACTTGGGCCCAGGCCCAACCAAGCCCACTACACGACGTATGCTCCAACGGACATAGAACATGCCATGTATACGATGTATCTGCAGCAGCCTGATCCCACGCTTTACATGGATACCGGGGCCACCACTACCATGACACACGAGCAAGGTGACTTTCACTCCTTTTTTAATAATTGCATTAATAAAAATATAGTAGTTGGTAATGGCGATACAATACCGGTCCTTGGACAAGGCACAAAATACCTACCCAAACCTTTTCCACCCTTTGTCCTTAAAAACGTCCTTTACTCACCTAAACTCCTTAAAAATTTAGTTTCCGTTCGTCGCTTTACCACTGATAATTCTGTATCTATTGAATTTGACCCCTTTGGCTTTCTTGTGAAGGATTACCAGACTCGGACCCCTATCCTCCGGTGCAACAGCAGCGGTGACTTGTATCCTCTTATGCTCGGGTCACCTACCTCTCAACTGTCCGCTTTTGCAGCTATCTCCTCACAAATCTGGCGGCAAAGGCTTGGCCACCCAGGACAACCGTCTTTACAGTCTTTAAAAACTTCTTGTTCTATTGATTATAATAAATTTCATAATAATGTATGTCAGTCTTGTGTTTTTGGTAAAAGTATTAGATTACCTTTTCATTCGTCCACTTCTTGCACATATTTGCCATTTGATATTATCCATAGTGACCTCTGGACATCACCCATTGTCAGTTCTGGAGGACATCGATACTATATTTTATTTTTGGATGATTTCACTGATCACTTATGGACATATCCAATTGCTAAAAAACACAAGTGTTTTCTATTTTTTGCCAATTTGCTAAACAAATTAAAACGCAATTTGAACGAACCATCAAAACCTTTCAATGTGACAACGGCAAAGAGTATGTAAACACATCCTTTCAACACTTCCTCCCAAAATGGTAAAGCCGAACGGAAAATCCGCAAAATCAACAATATGACCCGCACCTTACTTGCCCATGCCTCCCTCCCTAATTATTTTTGGCACCATGCCCTTGAAACCGCCACCTATTTACTCAACATCCTTCCAAACAAATCCCGCCACTCTAAAACCCCAACCGAACTTCTATATCACACCACACCCACATATGATCATCTTCGCGTATTTGGTTGATTATGCTACACCCTCACCCCCTCCACCACAATCCATAAACTTGAGAACCGATCTCACCCATGTGTTTTTCTTGGCTACCCTCCAACACGTTGTGGTTACAAATGCCTAAACCTAGACACCAAACAAATAATCATTTATCACCATGTCGCCTTTGATGAAACAACTTTCCCCTTCCAAACTCATATTTCCACCCACCTTCCTTTGACTTCCTCACTGACACCATACACCCTCACTTCTTACCCCACATTCGTACCTTACCCACCTCCCAAATCCCCACGGCTAACTCACAAGCCCAATAACCCTTTGCTCCAGGCCCACAAACCACTCCAATTCAGCCCATCCTTTTCAATACCCCACCCTACATCAGCCCACACATCACCCCTATCCCCCCTCGTCCACCCACTCCCCCTGCTTCTCCTACCTCGGCTCAACAAAACCCTCAGCCCAATACCGCTTCAACCAACCCAACCCCCTCCTAACCCGTCTCCAATACCGTCCCCACCTCCACCCCCGACCCGCACAATCCATACCCGCTCCATGAGCGGCATCATTAAACCAAAACACCACCTAAATCTAAACTCCTCCACTACCGAGACCGTCACTCCCATTTCGAAAAACCCAACGGTTGCCTTGTCCACACCGGTGTGGTACTCTGCCATGACTAATGAATACAATGCACTTATTAAAAATGGAACTTGGGAGCTCGTTCCTTGTGAACCTCATATGAATATCATCAGGAGTCTGTGGTTGTTTAAGCACAAATTCAAATCGGACGGTAGCTTGGAACGGTATAAGGCACGTCTGGTTTGCGATGGGAGAACTCAACAGGTTGGCATTGACTGTGGTGATACCTTTAGCCCTGTTGTTAAGCCTGTTACTATCAGAACGATTTTATCTTTGGCACTCTCCAAATCCTGGTCTGTTCACCAGCTAGATGTTACCAATGCCTTTCTTCAGGGCAACCTGCACGAGACAGTTTACATGCATCAACCAATGGGCTTTCACGACCGTAATTTTCCCAGTCATGTCTGCCTACTTAAAAAATCTCTCTACGGTCTTAAGCATGCACCCCGGGCTTGGTATCAACGCTTCACTGATTATGTCTTAACATTGGGGTTTATTCAGAGTAAGTGTGATGCATCGTTGTTTAACCTTCATAGCGCCCACAACACCGCTTACCTTCTTCTCTATGTGGACGACATCTTACTTGTCACCTCTTCTGATCGCCTTCGACATCAACTCATGGCTAAACTTGCAGCTGAATTTGCCATGAAAGATCTTGGCCCTCTCAGCTTCTTCTTGGGCATCGCGGTTACAAGGACCAAACACACCATGTTTTTGTCTCAGTCTTCTTACGCCACTAACATCATTGCTCGTGCAGGTATGCAGTCCTGCAACCCGGTATCTACACCAGTTGACACCAATGCAAAACTTGGTGCCACCTCGGGTGCCCCGTTTCATGACCACACTCACTACAGAAGCCTTGCTGGTGCACTTCAGTATCTCACCTTTACTCGGCCTGACATCACGTATGCTGTGCAACAAATTTGTATGCACATGCATGCCCCTACCACCGATCACTGGAACGCTCTGAAGAAAATCATCCGTTATCTCAAGGGTACTGTCTCATTCGGCCTCACCTTAGGTCCCACATCTGCCCCATCATTGCATGCTTATACTGATGCTGACTGGGGCGGTTGCCCTGACACTCGACATTCAACCAGTGGCTACTGCATTTATTTTAGTGAGAATCTCATCTCCTGGTCCTCAAAACGACAACCTACCATCTCTCGGTCTAGCGCGGAAGCCGAGTACCGAGGTGTTGCAAACGTGGTCGCTGAGATTTGTTGGCTACGAAATCTATTACTTGAACTACACCATCCGTTCTCACAGGCCACCCTAGTTTTCTGTGACAACGTCAGTGTTATCTACCTATCAGGTAACCCGGTACAACACCAACGCACGAAGCACATTGAGCTTGACATCCACTTCGTTCGTGAGCAGGTTCAACACGGACAAGTGCGCGTTCTACATGTCCCTTCTCGTTATCAAATTGCTGACATCTTCACAAAAGGTCTTCTACGTGTTCTATTTGAAGATTTCCGATCCAGTCTCAGCATCCGGTCTCCTCCCGCTTCGACTGCGGGGGTGTAATAGATATATTGTATATGACATTTATATTGTAATCCCGTAATTATAGCCTAGATTGTTACATACCTAGATTAGGCTAATCTTGTATTATTTATATGATTGAGATTAATGAGAAGGGCAAGGATTCAATCCTAATAAATAAAGCTTGGATCACATTGATCTCCTACTACAAGATAGAACTAGGAATATGAGTGATGTTTAGTGAGGTTGTGTTTGCTTTAAAGGATGTAAGGCTAACTGGCTAACATTACAATATTCACTATTTATCACTGTGATTGAAATAAGAGTGAAACTTTTAGTTGTATTTAAACGATAAACACGAGGAGAGAATGAGTGAGAATGTTTAATAATCATGAAAATATGTCTCATATTTTAATAGGCCTAAGTGCTAGTTAATCGTACGTGATTCACTTACATAATAGAAGCAATATAACATTGTTTGTGCTGTAACGAGAAAAGTATAAGTTTTGAAATTATTTGAAAGCATATTTTTGCAAGATGAATGTCCACTCCTGTTTTTAGGATTTAACTACTGTCTAGATGATAATAATATATGAGCCAATGACTTCATATATATATATAGAGAGAGATTAATATTGATCCTACAGCTAATAATGTTATAGTCCAAGCTTCGTAGCAGATCTAGTAAGACTTCTTGAACGATAACGGAGACCAAAAGGTCGAAGTGGCCATTTAAATGAACATTCTGTTGTCGAATTAGATATATGGTCCTTGGCCTCTCATTCAGAGCCTTCCTGTTCCTAAATCCAAAATATGAGATTCATGTGTGTCTTCATTTGTGCTTATGGAGGGTTTGATTATTTTCATTTGTTTTGGTAACAATCCCTAAAGTTCACATGCATATATGCCAAGGACCTAAGTGGCTAAGTTCCTGGTATGAACTTGTTTAACCTTTAGATCCAGGACGGAATACTTTGCTAAAATTGGGATCCTCCCAGGTATATATGATTAGATGTTTCAAAGTCGGATATCCAAAAAATATGGATATTCGAAATTTTTGATTGTAGAAATCACCATACGTATCCGCTTCAATAAATCAGATATCCGAATTCTTAAAACGGATATAGATGAACATATACTATTAGAAATATAATTAAAAAAAGTAACAGAATTAAATAAATTAAGTATGCTACACAATTTAATAATGCCACAATAGGATATATACTTAAAAAATATACAATTAAATAAACTAAATAAGAATATATTTTAAGCTTTCGAATAATTGGGTATTCAAGGATCCGAACATTTTCAAAATAGATATCCAAATTTGAATTTTCGAGTATTTTGTATTTTCGGATCAGATTCTTGAATTTGGATATTTTTTACACCATTATATATGATACGTCATCAAGTGATAAGTATTATGAAAATTACCTATTAAGATACTCAACTATTATCTGAGTTGGCCAAATGGTTGATGTACAAATGTTTAAACTCGTCAAATGATTTCATGACATAATAATAAATCACGAAACTAGTCAAATGCTTAAACTCGTCAAATGATTTCATGACATAATAATAAATCACGAAACCAGTCAAATGCTTACATATAATGTAAAAAAAACGAGCATCTATACTGAAAAGGATCTAGCATCCGGATGATTCAATGCATGTGTGAATGTTCCTTTTCAAGGGGAAAGAGGTTGTATTCTCTAGCACGAGAAATCAATAACTCCAAGTATTGATGGTCCCGTCTACTTAAATTCTCTTTACAACATACGTTGGCTTTTTTGTCAAAGATAATGTAATAGTAACTATTTATGTAGTCATTTTAACAAAGAAAACATATGATTATTTATAATATCCAATCATTTTTCTAGTAAGTACACATAACATAATATTATGATTAGGGTTTTGGAGGGTTACATTCGTAGTTAAAAGTTACTAATCTTCTTCTTGGAACATTATAACTTATATATGAAATAATATTGTAAAAAAAAGATTCACATGAAAAAGAAGGGAGAACACGATAATAGGACAAAAGATACCCTAGTGAAGAGGTCATACATAACATTCCATCATCATCTACATTCACATGCTACAAGAGTAGATTGATTATGATTGTTTTGTCTCCTACTTCTATAAAAATAATAAATAAATAAAATAGCTAATCATATTAAATTTTATAATAGAAAACTAATAAACATATTACTTGAAGATAGCTAGTAAATAAGGCCGCATTTTGCGGTGGATGAAAATACATAAATAGAAAAGTACAAAGTGACGATTGTAGTTAAAGAAAATCAATTAACCAAAAGACAAAAACCATAAGATTAATCAAGTTTTTATATGTATTGATTTTAAGATGAGATTATTCTACAAATTATATTTTTTTAGTGTGAGAATACATAATAAGGCTAAAAAATCATAATAAAATT